>VMKM01003803.1:0-28482 GCA_008360985.2 Macquaria ambigua | reverse complement strand
GTGTGTGTGTGTGGGTGGGTGTGTGTGAGAGAGAGAGCCCCCTCAGGCAGTGCCAGCACTGTTCTCCTGGTGCCTCACATTCTCTTCCAGCACAGTTTTGGCCATTCGCCTGTGCTGGAACCCAGGAGAAAGCAGCTACACACAAACACACACACACACACACAGAGGAACACAATGAAATTGCTTAGAATAGCACAAACAATAGAGGAATATTGCCCTACAACAAATACAGCAATTACAATGTTGGGCAATGAGCCAGGGCTATAGGGCGCAGAGTGTGGTGGTTCAAAGAGAGGCCAAGCAACTCTGCTGCAATCAGAGCTGAGTAAACTGACATTACACTAAACATAACCTTCAAACAAAGCAGAAACAGCTCCAATTATCTGGTAATTTCCTGTAGCTAACGGGTTCAAAAGAGTCACTTCATCAATGCTGGTACATTTACTGTTCCAAACACCTGTGTCTGACTGCCTAAAACTGAAAAGCTTTCTCCTTAAGATTTCTCTAGAAATTTTCTTTACCTAACATCTGTATTTGAGGATGGTAGCATTAATATATACTGTAACAGAGTCCAGCAGAAATAGTAGTAGTAGTTGTTGTTGTTGTTGTTGTTGTTGTTGTAGCAGTAGTAGTAGTAGTCATTGTAATGCCTGTCTGAAAGGACCCCGTTGAAAATGAGATGCTACATCTCATGGGGTTATCCTTTCAATAAATTCTAATTCTTGGTTAGATCTGATTACAGTTCAAACTGTTATTGTTGGATTTTTTTTTTGTGTGTGTGACGCCTGGACAGAAATATAATGCTGAAAACTATATTATAGGGCTGCAACTCACCATTGTTTTTGTTATCAGAAAATGTGTTTAATGGGGTCCCGCTGTTAAGTTATGCTAAGTTCTATACTTGATCACAACTGAGGTATCTCCATGACAACTGAGCAAATTCGAGCTGCTAAGAAAGATACATATACAGATACAGTTAAAAGCTGCACAGTAAACTAAGTGGACCTTTAGTGGAGATTCTTTCATTGATATACTAGTGGTTTTAGTTACCGGAATTACAAATTGTGTTTTGTCTAGTGTCAAAAAATTGTGAAAAATCTAAATTTCCAACCACAAAGACGACGTCTTCAAATGTCTTGTTTTGTCCAGTGAGCATTCGAAAAGGTATTCAATTTACAATGACATAAAAGACAGAAAGGTTGTCCGAATGGGACGTCACTCCAGCAACGTTTCCCAGCTCCTCCTGGAAGATCTCGAGGCATTTGCATAATTACCCCAGAGGGGATCAATAAAGTATTCTGATTCTGATTCTGATTCTGATTTCCAAGCAAGATGAGATATATAATCTCTCCAGCGTGTTCTAGGTCTTTCCTATCAGTTGGACATGCCCGGAAAACCTCCAAAGTAAGGCGCCCAGGAGGCATCCTGATCGGATGCCAGAACCACCTCAACTGGCTCCTTTCAATATAAAGGAGCAGCAGCTCTACTCCGAGCTCCCGCCAGATGTCCGAGCTCCTTACTCTGTCTCTAAGTGTGAGCCAGTCACCCTGCAGTTCACAAAACACATATCGACTGGATGAGCAAACTCCCATGATCCCCTTAGTAACCCTGCAGGGGTAAAGAACTGGTCCACTGTTCCATGACCAGAATGGAATCCTCATTGCTCCTCCTGGATCTGAGGTTCGACAGTCAGTTGGAGCCTCCTTTCCAGCACCCTGGCATAAGATTTCCCAGGGCAGTGGACACTAAAAATTGGAGCACGTCTTCCATCCCCCCTTTTTAAAAATGGGAACCACCACACTGGTCTACCATTCCACAGGCACTGTCCCCAACCTTGACGTGACATTGAAAGGACGTGTCAGCCAAAACAGCCCTACATTCACCTTCGGCATCTCAAGGTGAATCTCATCCATACCTGGTGCCTTGCAGCTGAGGAGCTTCTTAACTACCTCAGAGACCTCTGGCAGGAGTCTTCAAACTCTGCCTCCTCCACAGGGGACATGGTTGGTTTACATTGTCTCACAGCATATATCGTTATATCTTGTAGATGTTGGAGTTTGCTTAGAATGAACAGATTAACAGCTGGGTAGTTGGCCATCATTGTTGAACAGACCAAGATAAGAGAGCAACCTAGAGAAACTAAGGCTTCATCAACAGTAAATCAAAAGAAACGGTCACCGTGCTGCTCACACTGTTAGGGGCAACACACACAGTGTGATGTATGATGTGCGTCACACACCCACAACTGTGCGCTGCAGTTTTTATTGAGTTTGCGGCTGCAGTCTGTGTGTATTCAGTGCCTGATTTACAAAGCAGTCAGTTACTAGCAGTCAGCTCTTGGACTACACCTCGTACTGCCCTCTAGATGCACTACGTGTGAAGGAGAGCTCATAAGTGCAGTTCAGAGGTGGGATTTCTATGAGATCACTGAGCCGATTACAAGATATCTCTTGTCTAGATTTTGTCTGAGGGGGGGCCACAGTGTCACCCCTGCACAAAATTGACAGGTGAGGAAGTGGAGTGCCAAAACACAGCAGTAATCATTGCTTAGAACCAAATGTGGTAATCAATTAAAAAGTGCTTTAGGTACCAGTTACTCCCAGACCTAAAGCTGCTTTATGGTAAAATGTTTCATGTGTCTACTCACCATCACTGTTGACACACTGCACTTGTGGGATCTGGGTTCCTGGTCCACACTCCTTCTCGTTATCAGGGATGCAATCCTCCAGTTTGACCACCAGCCAGTCGTAGCAGCTGGGGTCTTCACACGGTATTGCCTCCACGAGTGGGGGGCAGTTCCCTGTACCACCCGTCGGCTCATTGATGATCTTCCTCTTCCTCATTTTGAAGCCTGTCAGGGAACAACAGGAACCTAATGAAGTAAATGAACACAACAACAACACCCCCCCCGTGATCTGCTCAGCAAAAACTTGCTGCAATCTGACGCATCTAATGTGCAACAGTAAGCACATTAACTTCACTCTGTGGTCACAGTGTGCCTTTGATGATAAACCGTAATATTGCATTTAACGTGACAGTCCATTAAGCCTGAAGTTGACAGAAATTCCAAGAAGAATGTCACATAATGACAGTTTTTATTCTCCTCTCATTACAGTAGCTTTTATCCAAAGTGACTAATGCATGCAGGAATTCATTAATTCAGCCGGGGTTTGTTCTCATGGTGTCATTACCACTGCTCAAGGGCATGGGATTCCATGAACCTGGTCCTGTGAATGGGGGATGTTAACTCCAGCCCAGCCAAGGTCACCCACCCCCTAATCCACACTTCTGCTCCAGCCCGATAAGGCAGCAGAACCCTGGAGTGCCAGGTGGAGACGGCAGAATCCCCCCTTTTCTATTTAATTTTTGTCTCTCTTTTCCCCTCAAAGACCTTTATTTGTATCAGGCAGGTCAGCAGAACATGTACCACCATGTGTCTAGACCCACTGATGAAGGTTTTATCTGGGGGGGTATGAAGGAAGATGAAACTTGGGGTGCAGGGAATTCAATTCTATCAGGAATCACTCACTTGCTATCTGCAGGGTGTATTATGAATGGCATGGTTGCAAGATAGCAGCGCAGCACAGGCAGCTTCATTTTGACTGAAGACACATATACATGGACAATCATATTTGATCAACTATCATGTACATGATATCAACTTAGGAAACCAAGGCTGTGCAATGAAAAGGTGACGGAGAAGGTAAAGTACTATTATTTAAAAATCAAAGTCAAAATCACAACTTGAAAGAGAATGTTTTCAAATCGCAAAAATTACAATTTTCAACTTACATCATTAACTGTGTCATAACTGTATGAGGTGAAAAAATTCTACATCAAAGAATTCCACATCAGCTGTTTCACTGTCTAAATATTTATATTAATTTTAGTATGATATTTGCAATTATATGTAAACAAGCAGTGTCTACTGGTATTTACAAAGTTTGACAGGTTGTTTTGTCATGCAGAATAGATTTGGGGATTAAAATTCAATTAAGCTGCTTTATTTTAGGGGTTTAGCGAAGGCGGGTCATTTTTAGGACAAGGGGAGTATACAGAATGTTACACAAGGGTTAAGTAAGAACCACCCTTCAGTGGACAGTGGACTAACTTTTTGTTGTTCAAAAAGACCAACAGGGTGGTAGACTTCCTCTTGATAAATAATCTAGCATTAGCTCATTGCATTGCATCATTTACAGATGGGTAGTTAGAAGCTTTTTAGCCAGGTAGTCAAATGAATGAACTATAGTCATTGTCTCTCAGTTAAACCTTTAAATAAGTATCAATAGTTTTTTTTTTTTTTTTGTCCACTTATGTGAGAATATGTTTGCAAACAGTGTTGCCTATTTATACAGCCAGCAGACAATGAGCAACATTAGCATTCCTTTGGAGTTGTGTTTGTAGCTAACTGTTGAATGTAAGGCCAATATTCACTCCACTTGTAGCTGTTTTTTGTTTTTAAGTCCCAAAGGCAAAGGATTCTTTAACTTTATGCTGCTGTTTGATGCTGAGCAGGTAGTGTACAGAGGGGTTATCAGAGCTTTTTTGCTGAAAACGGCTGCCTGCTATGGCGAGTAAAGTCGCAGGCTGTAAAACAAAAACAATAAGCTGTAGACGCTAAATGGACATTGCCAAGTTGGGTTTTAACTCTCAGTGGGTTTGTCTCTATGAGCGACACCTTTTACATGAAGTGTAAACATTTGATCCATTGTTAATAGAAAAATATTGATTTGTGCACCTTTGAGGATACTATATTATTTTAAGCTAATCTAAAGCTAAATGTTAGCTTGACCAGTTGCATAGAACAATCAAGTGTGTCATTAGTTATTGTAAGTCATCAAAAGTGAACTGGACACCTGGTAGCTGTTATCAGTAAATACAACACCACTTTCAATGTGATGATTATATTACTATCATTTACAAACTATTGAGTAATGCCAAATATATTACCAATGTCATATCTTACACAATGTGGAAATCTATTTTTGTAGAATCCTGGAAGGACAATTAACAAGCAATGGTGTCATTTTATCTGATTCTTTTCATGTAGAAACAAGTTGTGTGTGTGTTGTTGTGTGATGTGTATTTATGCTTGATACAGACCGTACCTGCCTAAAGTTACAATTATAAGAAATGAATGCAATGTAAATCTCAACTGCAATATTGGTCAGGGAAAACCCAATTAGAAATTGGTTGTCCAGTCCTAACTGTTGGCCAAATACTAGAAAGGTGTGCATTCCTCTGCACACAGTAGATCATAAAGTACAAACTAACATGTTGTAATCACAGCCAGCTCATTCTCATGTTCTGTGTCAGGATGATTAAAAGATTTGAAGCCAGGAGGACTCCTTTTTAGTCCACATATTTCTGGATAATGAGAGCCAGGGTACACACACTTGAGAGTGCGTTTGTGTGTGTGGTCATGTTCACTTTCCAATATGTACAGTAGACGACGACGAAAGCAGAAGTAGCGTAGTGAGCAAATGAGCGAGTGGGAGTGGATCCATCATTAAGATGCATGGAGGAGAATTTCCACCCGTCCCTTTCATTTGAGGCGCTTCATTAAGGCAGAGTCAACATGCATTAGTCATGGCGGACGCCGCTGTTCCAGGGATAATTAAGGGCTGAAGCAGTGACCATGTCAACCCCGCTGATGGACTAGCACAGCCTGCCACAACAACTGACAAATAGGCAGGGGAGATGATGACGCTTTGGCTCCCACTCCAAACTTATGCCCTCCTGTAGTGCTGTCACAAGGCCAGGATTGTGACTTTGATACCAATACTAAGATTAATATTTAATGATTAATACTAATATGATACCATAGAAGATACATCCAGAAAACACATCCCACGATACCACAGAATAACAGTGTGAGATGTTTTGTTAAGTTGCATATGTACATAATTGACCTGCATGTACACATGTGAGCAATATATAGGGCTGGACAATACAAACAATATACAGTATATATAGCCCACTCCACTAATAAATCAGGAGGATTGGTTGCATTAGCTAAACACACCAAATGCTATGGTTTTGGTATCAAAAGTCAGATAGAAAGGTGTGTTGAAACAGGAAGTGGTAGCTCAACAGCCACAACCTTAAATGTAAAGAATTGTTGTGGAGGAACAACATAACAGGGATTCTTTGGCTATTTAAAGGTGGACACAAAACTGTTTGGATGTACACTGTATACTCAGAAATCCGTACCAACACAAGATAAGAAATACCACATACTTATTTATCACCTTAATCACTTGACGTAGTGCCATACATTAAAGAATGCAGAGTCCAAATATCACACAGCCCTACTTCCCACTGGAGTTTTGATGTGATTTCGGTACATGTCATTGTCACTTTTAAATTAAGTAGTTCCACATTTGCTTCATGGAACCAGTTTGTCAACTAGTTACCAACCTAGTCTTGATGCTAAGCCATTTGTGTTAGCAGGGTTTGTCCTAAGCTAGGCAAAACACGTACTTGACCTGGACAAACAGAGATGAAAATGATCAAATTTAACATACAGCCTACTGTATCAAGAGCCCTATATTCATGTTGACACAAAACCAGTGGTAGCACAAATGCAGTCATAGTGCAAGTTTTTGGGTGGGCGATAGTCCATTTATTATTTTCTGGATCTAAGTGAACCTGCTTGCACCAAAGGTGGAATGGTGAAGCTGAGGTTGTGTTAATGCAAATCTGGTTTTAAATCGTACTATCATTTGTGCTTGTGTCCAGTTACACAGTGGCATTGTAATTCTCACTCTGAGGTCTTACCTTTTTTGGCTGCCTGGTCCTGGCAGTTTTCATAGGTGCAGGGTCCCCAGGCACTCCACGAAGACACTTCACACTCAACAGGACAGCTGATATGGCAGAGATGGGTGGTGTTCGGGGTGATATCCAGACACAGATCACTGTCCATTGGTCGCAATGCTATGGAGACACAGACAAGAGAGTAAAAAGAAAGAGAACAGAAAATGTAAGAACAGATGAAACATATACAAACCCACAATTTGAAGATGTCCAGAACATGGTCCACAGTTCTTGTCACTCATAACCCTGCAAACACTGTTTGACAGAGGAACCACACTTAAGGAATGAACCCAGGTTGCTAAGATGGTGGAAGAGTGTTTCCCTCCGCACCACCAGCTGCAAAATATGAGTTTCTAACCTACATATCAGGACCTTCCATTTATTTTCAAAGCTGTACAGAAGACCATGCATATACTGTATGTTGTGCAGTGACTACAGTATTTCATCTCCAGTCATCAAAGTTATGTGAAACCGGTATAGTTTTATAGAACAAACCACATAGACATGAAAACATGTAAAAAAAAAAAAAGAAGAAAGGCAGAAGTTGGTCTTTTAGATCTCCAATACCCCAGCCTTTAGAATCCCACCCCCAGAAACAAATCCTTTCAGCTCAAAATCAAAGCCAAAAAATGCAAACACTCTACTCTTTCATTCACAGCATCCCCAAAACCCCAAATATTCCAAACCTGACAACTTTGAAACAACAAAGCTTTTTTATTTTCCCAGCACAGCAGGCCAGTCTTCCATTTGGCCTGATTCTCAGTGGACCTCAGCTCCAAACAGCTGTAGGTGACTCTCTGCAAGGTCATCAGGCTGATGAATCATTCTCGCTGTGCCACAACAGGACTGAGCCTCATTCAAATGCAAATTGCCTCCACTTGGCCAAAGGTGCATCCTTTAATAGTGTTGCTTAAGTGTGCGTACATTTGGCATGCCCTTGAGTGTCCATGTAACACAAGAACGGGTGATATGTCAAATGGTGCAACATGATTAGGTGCTATTTCATCTATATCATTATATAATGATGCTAAACACCTGTATTCATATAGAGAACAAAAAAATATTGAATTAGCTGATATCTATCGGATCAAGCCGTCAGATTGACCACCCAATCAGGCTGTTGGATCGGGCCATCCATTTGGGAATCCAATGGCACCCAGGTACCTGTAAGATTCCCGTGGAACAGGAGTGCTAACATTGTGCCAGGGGAATGAATTACATTACATCTCACCATTGTATTATCATCAAATGGTCATTTTGTATGCAAGACTTCATTAAACCAGTTATAAATCAACCTATTTTCACAAATAAGGCCCAGCTACAGTATACTGGAGGTCAATTTAGAGGCATCAATATCATTAGTATTAAAAAGAACTGCATGTTGTAAAGACCTTTTAGTATTTTACATGGGAAATAAATGTTTGGTATTGAAATGGGTTGGGGAGAAAAATATATAGATTGTGGCAGGTAGGGATTGGCAATAAATTCTCAACAAATTAACAAATCAAATCTACCTTTGGCTGCAGACCTGTGGTGTCACATGTTCTCACATTGCCATTCTGAACCTTTAGAACAACATAATAATGTTTCTATATTCTGCACCCTGTCCTCCATTTCATTAATCATTTCTGTCACGTCCCACTGTGACTGGCACAGCTGTGTAAAAGGTATAAGGACTGTAATGTGAATGGTTGAGAAGACAGTGATTAATTACCACACTTTGAATATTCCACTATACCCTACCCAGTGGCATGCCCAGGTAGATTAAGACCCGCCCAGGTAGATAAAATCTGTATTCCAATGTTTTTTTCAATCAAGATGCACAATTGTTATTTCATAATGCACACAACCAGCGGACTTTCAGCCCCAAAATAATTTATTTATCTCAACTACTCGCACGCACGCAACAGAAATTCTAGAGCACAGGTTTTACCCAGAACGTTTTGGCAGTGCATCAGTTGTTGTCTATCAGCTGTAGCATCGGCTTATCCCGACTAGCATGCTAGGGAGTTTTTCCTTGCCACTGTCGCATAGTGCTTGCTCATGGTGGGAACTGTTGGGTCTCTGTAAATATAAAGAGTCGGTCTAGACTTGCTCTACTCGAAAAAGTAGTTATGTTTGTTATGATATGGCGCTATATAAATAAAACTGAATTGAATTGAATTGAATCCCGGTTTGCCAGGTTAGTCATGCTCATGTAGTGTCGCTGTCTCTGAATGGCAAACACAAATGAGAGACCAGAGCTGGAGGATCCTCCCATGACATTTAGATCCACTGTATGGGAGCATAACGGTTTCCTGGTTCGTTACAGTTTGACACTAATCGTTGTCCATTTTCGCTGTATGCCGACATTGTTTAATTGAAGTTGGGTATGTCTGTGGAAACACTTAAAACATGACATTTACATTGGCGTCACCCAAATGTGTCGATTAGATTCAGACCGTGCCAAAGTAATAACAAATGCTACAGGAGTGTTTATCACTGCAGATATGCGACCATACTCTGTCGTAGAGAATACAGAATTTAAGCATATGGTCAAAGTGATTGAGCCCCGCTACAATGTGCCTTCAGGTGTGCATTCGAGTCAGTCTGCTGTGCCTGCCCTGCATGAACGAGCGAAAGCTGCAGTTGTTCAGGAATTATCAACAGGTCAGAGTCTTACGATGGAGCATTACTGACATGTGTGTTATTTATCTTTTCTTACTGACAGTATGCCAGTATTTGAGCGCATTAACTGTTACAGTAAGAATTATAGCCAATGAGCCAGTTGAATGTTAACATTATAACAATGTTATTTTCAGCATTTTGTTTTGTTTTCCCTGCTGTACCGAAAACATACTGAACCGTGACCCCAAAACTGAGGTTAGGTACATACCAAACTGTGAATTTTGTGTACCGTTACACCCCTATTGGATGCCTAAAAAAAGAATGCCTTGTCATATTTAATGTGTTAACATTAACGTTACACATCTTCATCATTTTAACTTACGAGAGTAGTTGGACTGGCTAGCTATTAATGTTAATGTTAGCCGCGACACCGAACTGAACACTCAAACTGAAATTAGCTAGCTAACTAACACAACAGCTAACTAACGTTAAGTCTCTCTGAGTTATTCATAAACCTTTGTTTGTCTAGTTCAAACTAGTTCACATGACGTCACACACCATCACACGCTATGCCACCCCCACCATAAATAAATTCTCAACCTGTGGGGAACACTGCTACCCACTTGTCCATTTTGCTCATATATAAATCCATTTGCTTATATATAAACAGCGCGTTTGAAATCCCCAAAGTCATTACTGTTCATTTAATACTCTGGGGACCATGAATGTCTGTACAAAATTTCATAACATTCCATCCAAGAGTTTTCAAGATATTTCAGTCTGGATCGACCAACCGACATAGCCATCCCTAGAGTCACACCATTAACATGGCTAAAAATTTGGACAAGGCAATCAAATCCACTTGGGTTGTCCGGTCAAATAAGGGTTTATGGGAAATGCTGATAATATTGGCAGAGAACATCAAATACCAAATTGTCAGTACTGGCTGTGAAAATGCCATATCATTCTAGAGAGCTATAACTTACAACTGGGAGGTATTAAACAGATAATTAACAAAAATGGCACTGCGCTAGCAGGTGCTGAATTAGATCATCCAAATGACCTGTTGATGACTTTATCTCCAACATGTCCATCTGTTGTCACGTTAACAGAACAGTCAGACATCACATTTCTTATAGAAAACTTTTCATCCACATGGTTCATTAAGAACCCTTGGAGGATAATAGCCTCTTTGTTCTCCTCCCTTCTTGTCCAGTCTGAGTAGCTCTCCTTAAACCATAACAAAGGCTGATTAATGGAAATCTCCACACAGACTGACCTTGCTCAGGTATCTCTGTGCCAGATGGTCTAGTCTTCCCTGTGCTGCGCTTCCAGCCGCCAAATTAGGAACCTCAGAGGCCACTGCCCTGCACTGCTACATGCCAACTGCCATCAATAACCTGACTCCCAGTTCCTTTCCAGCTGAGGATTCATGGCATCACAGTGGCACAGCTGTTATACAGCATGTCACAGTTTGCTCCCCAAAAGGGTTTTGCATTGACTGGAACCAGTACAGGAAAAACAGTCACGGTAACAACATCTTTACATGTTATCTTCAGAAGAACATGAGAAACTGGATATGAAATATGGGCCACCAGGGAGAATAAAAAGCTGGTTATAATAAATAAAACACACTTGTAATAAACAGAAGTAATCTTTGCATGAGTGTGGCAGAATTTCAGGGCTGAGTACATCCTTTGCTTTCCAACTGTGAGTAAATCAAATCAAGAATGAGCAGTGATCTGGGATGGTAGTAGCTCTCAGTAATCAGGCTGGGAATGATGTGTGTTCACAGATATTACAGCCAGACTATCCTATCTCAGTCACTCTGGGATTTGCTGATCATCCTTGAAAGCAATTTCTAAGATTACATCAGCTTAATTGGCTATGGATTCCCTCCACACAGCCGCTTGGCTCATCACAATGAAATCATCCACTGCATGCTCTGATACAAGAACTAGGAAATTATACGGTTACTGTGGTCTTGATAAGAGCAGTCACATATGAAGAATGCATTCAAAAGCTGAGTGTCAAAGTCAATGCTGGAGGTGGCTTAAGATGTAGTTTCTCTATATCTGCTGATTCCAAAGACACTCTTGACGGACTCTACTGAAGTGATTGGAAAAATCATCCAACTGTTCTCATGAAATACAAAGTCATCGTTTTTGTCCACAAGTTGAGGTCTTAATAGTTTTCTCTTTGTTTACCTATCTTGGGGCAATTTTGAGAAAGTTCCATTAAGTATTTAAATAAAAATACAAAACTGTTTGGGAGCATATTTGTTTGACTGAAAGGTGTCTGAGCCCATAAGCCTCAGGATTTAGATTTTCTGGCTCCAGTAACTGACAAAGACGGCTGTGAGTGGTAAACACAAACCCAGAGAATGAAGATTTCTAACACCTAATCCCCTAATATTTTTTCAGTTTTACATGTTTGTTTTTTGTCATGCTAACTCCCTCCCAAACTGGCTTCCCACCAATACACACAGCCTGTTAGGTTCCATGCAACACCTTCTTTTAGATAATTGATAGAGATGTAAGTAAGGAGGCCAAGGCAATCAAGTTCAGGTGTTGCTGTTTTGTGTGTGAGAAGCATACAATATTTGACCATGCTCTGCCATCCCCCAGCCAGCCTTGTTTATTCCCTATTTTGTGGTTGGTACTTTTTGTGGAACATTTTGATTTATTTCATGTGAAAAGAAAACAAGTACATTTTACTGGAAGAGCAAGATCCTTAATGTCCTCTTGCCAATCAGTTGACATTATGCACATGACAGCACAAAACCTGTCTGAGAGCAAGGACAGGTGCAGGGTGAAAAAAATACAAGGATGTGGCACTGCAGCTGAGCTGGCAGAGCTTCTCCTCATTTATCACATCCATTCCACTTTTCTTTCTTCTCACTTTTCTCCTTCTGCCAGCATCCTTTGTTAGTGACACCTCGAAGCCAAATTCAGGCACTTTTCACCTGCCATAATACCTCCATTAATGCCTCCCTGCTTCCACCCAAAAACACTTACCATAACAATTACCGTGATAACGTGAAGGCAGGGCGACTTGGCTCGTGGCTATAGACACTATTTCTTATCTCATCCTGACAATATACGTAAAGGGGAACAGTGGACTCACCACTGTAAACAAAATTGACAATGTGGAGTCTTGACACTGAAGGATGAAAGCGTGTGGCTAGTTCTGAGCATCTGATCTGAATAATTTCTAGCAGCAGACGCCAGTTCAGCCTCCCCAGCCAGATGGACTGAGACTTATTGTGTCAGTGCTGGATAAGCATGGGCGTGCTACCACTCCCAGCCTCTGTGTGCTCAGTAATGCCACCAATTTACGTGAAAGCTCATATTTCATCTGCTATCCTCTCTGTGTGGCTTTTGCACATACATTAGCATATTCATATAGCACAGGCCCAGATCTGATATGAGGGGAAAACCACTTTAATTCTCCTTTCTGGTTCACACATGGCTGGTAAAGCAGGGGAAGGGTATCAGTGCGTCTGTGCAGAGCTGGAACAGATGACATGACTTTGGTGTGTGTGTGAAACGCAAGCCTAAGCAGATGATTCAAAAGCTCATAAACAACTTTTTTGTCTCCCGCTCGGCTCTCACAGATGTGATTTGAAGCTGTTTTTAACCAGCCTGTGTCAAAACATGAGCTATTAAAAATGCTATAATTGACTCTACAAACCCTATTGCTATGTGCCCCCCTACTCTTCCCTGATGGTGTATGTGATGGTGTATGTTATTTGAGCTGATAACAGCCCTTGATAGGTGATATGAATTCTGTCTAATATAATTATTACTATGCAGTTACAATGGTGGAACAGGAGTTAAGATGCGGATTACTTGCAAAGTGTCCCAGTATTTTACCATAAGGTAATGTTTGGGAACTAAAGCAGATGTTTTCATGTCAAATCCAACCTGGCACATGCTAGAATGATAAAAAAAAGCTGCCAGTCTTTGTCTTTGTCTCCAGTAATTATACAGCCCTGTCAAAAAAGTTCATATACTAAATGGTTTTGCCAAATTATGTTTACTGGCATCAAGGTGAACATAATGCAGGACTTTGACACTGGAGATGGGAGTCCTGGTTCCTGTCTTTGGTTAGGTTTAGGCTACTAAAACACTTAGGTTGAGAAAGATTGTGGTTTTTGTTTATCATTTAAAAAGTAGGCACCTCCTGTCTTTTGGTTCAAGACACCAATGACTTTTTCAGTATTTAAACAAGACCTCCATCTTTCCCTAAGATGGATGGATGGATGGATCCACACGGTACAAAGAACAGAGCAAAAACAAATGTCAAACACAAGTACTATAACTTTAAACAAGTGCTTTCAGTTGCCTGAAGAGAATAATAAAAGCAAAAATCATGCTTTAGCTGTCAAAAGCAGATATTGTAGGAAAACAAATTAGTTGCATATGAATGTGATTTTTTTTGGAGGGTATCCAGATGGTTGTAATGTACTTGTAAGTTGCTAAATTAATGTAATGTAAAAAAAATCATGTGGTGCCACATTTCATGCTGGATAGTATTACATAAAGCTGAAATGATTATCTTGTGATCTGAACATAACCACATGACCACATGATAATTATTCAGATATATATAGATTTATAAAGGATTTATAAGTTGTCACTAACTGCTTCATTAATGCTTAATGAATATTTATTAATACATACATCTGTGATAACTTTTGGGTAACCAAATTGTAAAAAAAACAGCAAAAAAAACTTTACAATTATAAAGGTTAGTAAGTCATTAATGGTTTCTCACCACTAATAACTACTAATAATACCTTTAATAACACCACTCTATATGTTAGTAAAATGTTCACAGCATTGCAAAGCAAAAGTTGTTCTTAGTAATGGCTTATAGCGGATCTATACAGCATTAGTAAACAATCTATTAACATTTATAAAGCCATTAATTACAATGTATAAACCCTTTATAAAGGGTACCTTATTAGAATAGGTACCCTTTATAATAGAAATAGAGATTCTGATGTAATTAGTAGACAAGCTCTGCCACAGTTTCCTTTATGATGACACTCACATTCAAATCAGCAGCACCATTAATTATTATAGCCGATACTGTACCTGCAACCAAACAATGTTCCTATGCCCATAAAGAACTAATAGTATGCCTGTGTTTGTTAAAGATTAATGTACAGTATAGTGACCAAATTACACAGGAAATACTGTATAATATGCTTACAATATTTCTATAAGGAAATATACAATAGTGTGCCTGTGGTAGTCAATCATAGTGACCTAGTGACCAAGGAAAATACACCCAGATGGGTGTTTGAATTCAGAGCCAAAGCCGCAACAATTGGCAAATAGTTTCTCTGGCAAAGTGAAGGCAGAACATTAGTCCCATAGTGTTAATGTTAGTGAAAGTTAGTGTTGGTGAAAATATAAACTTTGGCTCTAAGAATGGTTCATTTCCCATAGCCTGCCCAGAACTGTATATATATGTATATAGCAATTGTGATAAGGTGACCAAATAGCCATACAAGAGAACAGTAGAGATGACAGAGGAAAAGCATGCTGGGAAAGTCACCTTCTTTGCTCCTGAGCGAGCCGAGGTTGGGTGGTGTATCAGCGCTGGTCTGGACACAGTAAACCTCTCGGGTCTGAATCCCGCCTCCACACAACCCCGTTTGGTTTCCGCGGCGACGGTCCTGTTGGCTCAGCAGCACGTCCACCCTGCACTCTGTCCACTCTGTAGTCTTCCAGCTGTAACTGAGGACAGAGGTGGACACAATAAGAGTTAGTCTGATACAGCATATCACCCCCATACTCTCTTTTCTTAAAATAATTATTTGGATTCATAGAATATAATTGATCAATACTATCAAATGTTGTTGATCATTGTCAGCTTTCAAGAAATACATGCAGGGGAAAGGATCATTGTGTGTTGTTGAACTGCTGCCATAGAAACTATCGACGTGGTCTATTGGTCTGGTCCAAACACAATTCATATTGACCAGATGCATGAAGCTATAGCAGTCAGATCAAAGGTCACTCAATATTAAGTTTCATTTCCTGTGACAGGCCATCCATGGATTAAGTTTACCAAATCAATGGTTTCATTTGACAAATGAACACATTTCTGAGGGCAAACTAAGGTGGCCCTGAGAGCTCAACACACTGCAACTTAAGAAAATGTATGTGTGATCAGCTGTTTGATCAACTGGCCATGAGTGTGCAGTGTGCAAATACTAATTTCTTTTTTCCTTTACTGAACCTGTTATGCTGCACATGGCCCAACGAATGGGATGTTCACACAACTACCTTTGTTCAGCCTTACAATAAATGCATATTATTAAAATGTGACTCTTTATTGGTGTTTATTTTGATTATTGAAAATGTGTCAAAAAATTGATTGTAAAAAATCGCTAATTAAAAACAAAGCAAACAATACAGGAATCTGTTCATAAATCAGATTGTAAGTTGTAGTTTAAACATTCGTTTTTTTAGTTGTTTGAGGGACACTCAAAGTAGCTCAAACACATACTTTGCTTATATTTTTCTTCACTTTCTTTTACCAGAAGCATATTTACAGTGACTTGTGCTGAGCAGTGTTTAGGAGCAGGAAACACAGCTAGCCTGGGTCTGGACATAACATCAAGTATTTTGTCAAGATTTGTTTGTCTTGTCAAATAAATCTTGACAAAACACTTGATTTCGTTTTGTCTTGTCAAATGTGTTAACATATTTATATACAAACTGCTCATTTCCCATCTTCTATTTCAGAACTTTTCTGTTTCCTGTTTTATTCTGCACCTTGTCATTCAGATCCGTCATCCGTCATCTAGATCCTCTTTCTTTCTTTCTTTGCTTATTTATTTTCTTCTTTATGTTGTTTGAAGTGTGAAGCTCTTTCTGAGCAACATTTTTTCTCCTTAAAAATATGTAATTTGCTTTGTTTCTGTGTGCATTATTAGACTCCATACATACGTTATATACATTTCATTATATTGAACTTTCAACGTGAATAAATGAAACTAAAACATAACAGAACTGGATCTATGGGACTATTTTACTGCAGTAATTATATAATTAAATTAACTACAACCCCGAAAAGAGACTGGATCATGGAAAAGCAAATGACAATAACTGTTTTTATTATTGTTTGCTTTTGTCACTGTGTGCATGGCTTCTTGCAGGCACTGAACAGCATCGGTGGTGCTTGAGTGAGCCGGGGTGGCGGACATCTCTCAGCATTTTTAGAAAGACTTTTTATGTTATTGACCTTAGATCTTTGTTTACAATACGCCTCAGGATTTGCTTGACTGTCCACTCGACTTTTTAAGCTGAAAGGAGGTTAATTAAAGCGACTATTCATAGATGGGTTTGTGTCTGGTTAATGAATTGGCAGCAGTCTGCTTCAGCAATAATGCACTGTGGTTTTCACCTTTAGGTCAGAAAATGTAAACCCTGTCTCCATCTCTGCTGATAATGGAATTCATTTGAGGTCGCCAGTGAAAGGCTCCATATTCATGAGCAAAGTCTCTCTGTCTCTCTCTCTGTTGCCTCTGCACTGCTGCGGGACAATGAGACCCTTGGGAAAGCATTGCATCTTGGGGCTTTAAGTTGCCCAGATGGGGACACTCAATCAGAGCAGTACCATGGACAGAGCTCTTCCTGCTGTCTGTCAAACAGAAGGCAGCAGGAGTCAATGGACATTGATTTACTGTTTCACATTATGGCTGATTCTACTCTGCCCATAAAACAGACCAATAAAATGAGCAGATGACTTCTTGCATTAAATATATGAGTTTAGAGTGATTAAGTGAAACCAGAACTTTCAGATTCTCTAAGAAAATCACTAAGAAAATCACATTTATTTAATAAAAATCCAGATTTGACACATTGTTCTTACTTAATAGTATGTCATGCAGTTCACTTCATTTGACAGAGATGGTACATTTTTAATGTCAGTTGTTTATTATTTTTGTTTTTAGCAGCCTGGGCCATTAGCAAACACCATTTACCATGAACCCAAGACCATCGCTGGTTAACCGCCACCAGCTTGACAGACTGCAGGGAAACACTCACCGCCGGCGTATGACAGCCGTCAAAATACAGCGTCTATTGTTTTCTGTAGAAGCCTACATACCAACGGCGTCTTGCCATATCATTCCCAGTGCTGACTAGGGCTGTCACAATCATGAAATTTTAGTTAACAATTAACTGTCATACAAATAATTGCGATTGATGATAATTGATTAATTGTCTTTTTCTGTTCATTTTATGCCACTATTATAGTATAAGCCTAATACCATATTTTCTCAAATAAAAGCTGGTAGACAAATAAAGGCCGACCCCAAATGCAGCCCTGGGGATAAAAACAAGGCTGAGTAAACTCCTGGTGCCTGTTCTATAATGTGCATGTGAGCATAATGTTCAACAAATTCAACAATATATTCATGCTATTTTCAACACTTTATTGTTCTGGATTACTCAAAGTGTTATTGTCCGATTTCAGTTACTGTGGGTGTATGTGTGTTAATGTCCCAGCCAAACTGTATTTTGTAGTAACATACAAGTGGCACAACACGGCAATAGCTACATTTGAAGTACCAAATGGGAACCATGCAAATCACAGGAAATGAAGGGATTCTGTCCACTGAAACGCTAGAGGACTTTTAATTTGAAACAGATACAGCCTTGAGCCTGTATTAACAGTATAATGCAGTAACAATAATTTAACAGGGAAAACAGGAGCAGATCAGAAAACAAGGAGGTTCATACTAAAATATGACCAAATATACTTATCAAACAGAGGGAATTAGAAATAAAGGCCTGTCTCTAATAGAAGCCTGCTTCAATTGAATCTCTCGCAAATAGCTTGTTTGTGTAGGCCCACTTAATGTAATGAAAAACTGGAAAAACTGGTTCAAGACAGTTAATTAATGTAGAAGGATGCTTGTTTATATGTATGTTGATATTATGTATGGGGAATGTAGTTACCATGACATAATATGCACACTGCGGCACTAGAAAGTGCTTAGGATTCATCATTTGGGGACCATGAATATCTACACCAAATTTCATGGCAATCCATCCAATAGTTCTTGACATTTAAGTCTGGACTGACTAACCAACAGACCAACACTGCCATCCCTAGATCCACGCCGCTAGCATGGCTAAAAGTTGTTGGAAACAGTTAACAGTGAAAACTGTTAACAACAAGGTCAATGTTTATGCTGAGTTGCCATGAAATTGTTCCTAGAAAGAAATGTTACTGTTAAGTTTAAAGCATTATGGCTGTAAAATCAAGTAATGTGGAATGGTTGTCTCAAATTTTCAGTAGTTAAACTCTAAAAAACAACATACTAATAAAATTCCCCTAGGTCTGCAATCATTCAGCAGCATGTAGGCTACAATGTTACCGTGTCACCCTTTTAATTTCAATATTTCCTTCAGGTAATGGGAAGGTTGATCATTGGTACAACCCCACTGAAACCCATTTCCTTCTGGCTTTCTAACATCACAAATATCTTATTTGTTTATTTTTTCCATTCAATTAACATGAGAGAAATATTGTTATGAAAAGATGACATGGCTAACACCATGATAACTTTATAAAAGTGCAAAATGATTTGGCATAGCCAGCCTACTATCTGAATAATAATAGCCAGCACCAGCAGCAGGTTTTCATGCCTGAGAAGACTTGCAAATGGGAAATTGTACATCTACTCAAGTCAGCTTTAAGCAAACTAGCAGTTAACTCTTTCTATCTTTGTCCAGTACGTACACAATGCAGGGTGGCACTCTGTCTCTCTGGGGGCTGCAGGGTTCCTTCTCCTCCAGCTCTGGACAGTCTGCTCCTCCACCGATTGGGAACTGGCTCACTTTTCTGGTGCGAGTGCGCTCCCCCTTGGGCCCGTTGGGGTCGTAGCACTCCTTGGAGCAAGCTGACCATTCAGACCATTCAGTCACATCGCAATCTTTGGTCATGACGCAGGCCTGGAAGGTCACCGGCAACGTCTCCTGAGAGCACAGGCTGGAGATGAGAAAACAAGATACCATAAGAGAAGATGAGACAATAGTTTAAAAGAAAAAGGAAAAAAAATATTCCCTGTAACTTTTTCAGTAAATGTGTTTATCATTTGTATTATTAAATCATTAAAATATGTGTTTAAAATAGGGTGTTTAAGTTATAATCCTTAAGATTTCAGTCCTGGTTGATTTGGTGACATGTGGCTACTGGAGGATTTTGATAATACAGGTATACCCTGAGTTCTGTATGAAATACAGCCTAGTATCTCTAGAATTTACATTCATACTGGATGACTCGTACGATTTATCTCCAGTGCCAACGTTCAGTGCCAACGCAGGACGTAGTGTGCCCTTTATATAATATGAGGTGGAAAGTAAGGGTGTGGAGGTCAGGGTGGTGGATGAAGACCGAATTTCATGCAGGACAACAAAGTCTGCATCGCCTCATACATCACATAATTGCAATTAATGTTTGCATTTTTTAAACCAGGACAATATTTCACTAACTCTAAGTATTTTAGTTGCCTAACCTTAACCACATCTTAACCATAGTTTATTTGCTATACCACAATCCTTATCTAATCGTATCCATGCACAAATATTGCAGAAAGAAAGAATTTGAAAAATGTCAACATTGAATGTAATGTGGGGCTTTGCAGAACTATCTTAAATCAATGTTCCTTTCTGGCGACAAGTTTAGGAAATTACATGTGTTTCGAGTACTGGTGACAGCAAATCAGCAACGCTGTCTGACACAGTAATACTGGACTCATAATATAATTAATTTTGCACTTGCATTTGTCTGTGAATCTCTTGTGTGTAGGTTCACAATTTGAATACCGTACTGAAGAGGCGGACTCCGCGAGTAACAATAAAAACTATCATAGAAAGATGTAACTACAGAATGCAAATACATTGAATGACTGGTGTTTACAAATGTCTGCCCATTGGGTTTGATATAATTTATTTTTTAATACATATAAATATGCAATTTCGACATAGGCTATAACACAGTAGATATGATTGTGCAAAATAACAGCACAAAAAAGTGAAAGCGTGAAGAGTCAAAAATGTAATGAGTCAAAACTGTGAATTCACTGCCTATATTCATAATGTGAAAATAAGCATCATATTGACATCACAATGTCCACAGAAAGCCATAGATACAACAGCAGATAAAGACAGCAAAAAGACAGGAAGACAAAGAACAACATTTGTTTTCCTGTTAAAATGCTTCTACATTCACAGAGCAGATTATTAAGAACCAAATGAAGTGACTGTGGTGTAGGGATTACACAGACGTAAAAGACTAGTGAAATACTGCTGTACATCCTACAGCTTTCCTTTGTCTGAGTCAGCCAATGTGATAAATGGGGTTGTTCATTACAAACCCAAACAATTTGTTATCTGTATTTTCAATGTCTGCTTCACAGCACCATGGCTTTGTTTAATGACGGAAATTGCTGTGGAGTTTGCGATAATGACACACTACTTCTCTTTTCTGATTCTCTTCCCTTTTAGTCTCAACAGTTTTTCCTCAACTCCCCTGAACTTCTCGAGGCCTTCTGAAGCTTTGTGTGCAAATAAACTCTGTCTGCTCTTTAAGTTTGTTTTCTATCTATTTTTTATTTATTTTTTTTATCACAATTCTCCGGCAGTCATTGAGGTTCTTTCTTTAAACCCTTCTATGGTAAAGCCAGAACAGCTATGTCTAGACACAGACATGATTGTAGCACTGTGAAGCTTTACAAAATGTACTTTGCACTTTGATATAGTTTTGACTATGCTTTTCCACCCAACTATTCACCTCAGATTGTTGTTGTCATCACATCCCCTCTATTATTTTCACTAGAATTTCACTAGAAAACAAACAGAATGTATGTAAATGTAGCATTCAAGGAGACCTCAAATCAACATCCTCATCAGTAAAAAGACAGCAAACCCCGCCTACTTTTATGTGTCTGCACACATGGCCAATAACTGCGTAAGGAGTTTCAGACACTTGTATGCTCTATGACAAGCGATTTGTTTGAAGCATACTCAGGCCCTTAGAATACCTGTATTTACATTTTCCTCCCAAACTACCTTTTGTGGTAGTGCAAGTAATGTCTGTTCACTCTCAGAGGCATAGGTGTTAGTGTGACGTTGTTATAGCACTGTAAAACGTCTTAGTCAGGGATGCCAAAGCATCCTCTCTTCTACCAACAGTCAACATTTGTTTCTTTTAACCATGACCACCATATTTCTCTAACTTTATCCAAGTAGTTTTAGTTGCCTAAACTTAACCAAACCTTAATCAGAGAGGTGGCAAAACAGAAAATTCTCATACGTATTATGGTCACAGCAGTTTTGAAGGGCACTGACAAACAACCTATTTTGTCATTGAGGTATGAAACTTGTTATCTAAAAATAAAAAACATTGTACTGTGTGATGTTAGAGGATAGGTCATGGAAACTTAGATTTGATTCAAATCAGTTTTCTAATGGAAAAAACGTGACATTCTATCCTAAATGTCATACTACAGGAAATTCCAACATGCAGAATGTCCAAAAGGGAAAGGGTTCATGTAATGGGGAGCATGAATGTGGTCAATAAATGTCATGGTAATTGTCTGCCTATTAATTATTACACATTAATTAGGGATCATCCTCTGGGGACCATGAATATCTTTTCCAAATTGACTGTCAGTCTTTGCAACAAGTCCTCTAAACTAACCAAGAAACTACATCATTTGTCATTACTTTCCAAAACAACCCATCTAAGTGTTTTCTTGGTTAAGGTTTGGGAAAGCATATGAACATGGTTAAAAGAAATCAACGTTGACTGTTTCTAGGAGACAGCATGTGAACAGCCCAGTTCCATTCATTCCCTGCCAGACCATCTTAGTTGCAATATTGCTCTGTTGTTTCATGCCATATTGCTTTCAAGCCTGTTACCTGTACCTTGTTGCATGTTTCCTGGAACCCAGTCACCTGTACCTGCCTGACCTTCTACCTGGTTATTTGGACTATGGATTCCTGCCTGCTTCTTGTTGGATTTGTTTGCCTGTTTTGGACTGCCTCACTGGTTTTGACTCTTGCCTGCCTCATGGTCCTGTAAGCCTCGAACCTTATTTTGTGAATAAATCATTGAACTACTGCTCACTTTGTCTGCATTTGGGTCCTTCCCTTGTTGCCACTCTCCCTCACTGCTGTGACACCTGGGCTCCGGCCAACATTAATACGCTCATCAACTATCGCTATACACTATCAACTAGGCCTCTTTGAAGCTTTCAGCCATCTGTACATTCAGTGAGTGGTTAAAACATTTGTGGTTCTCTTTTGGATAAATATTCCAAAGTAGATATCAATCCTAATGGGTATCATCCAAATATAATATTCTACTTGAATGCTGGAATGGACGAGTGGCTTTTTCTTGAAGATTGAATGATTTATGAATTCTGACCTTCTCACAGGCATTAAAAGCAAATGTATCACAAGAGCCTTGATTTCCTCGGGATGTAATGGAAGCTGCTCAGTGGCCTCTATTAGAGCCGAGCAAGCACAGTGAGACAGAATGAGGCCATTCATCGCCTTACAAAGACATGGCTCTCAGACACCACATGGACATTGACCTTGCTGGAGAAAAACATGTAGGCTATAGTGACTGTACATCTGAGAATGGATCTCAAAGTGGAGCTTTCACGAATGTGTCCAGTGTTATTGAGCTGAGAGAAGCTGTTGAACATTGACAAACTGATAAGGACAGCAATGTTCGTCCCACCCTTTGTCATTATTACTAAGGCCCTGCATTGTGGCATTATAAATCATATATGGACATTATTTACAAGTCTATATAGAACCTCTGACACAGTCCACTTGTTAAATTCAAGCCTCCATTTAGGATTTTGAATAATCTCAGTTAGCTCTGACTAAATATTAGATTCAAGACAGAAAATAGATAAAACTGAAGGCTTACAGGGTTTCACAATACATACAGTATGACTGAGTGTTATGAGCCCTGACACTTGAAGCCGTTGAGTGCCACAGACAGTGCATTGAGTTGGAACATGCACCACTCTGACAAGTGCACAACAAACAAACCACATCCCTCCCTGTGAAAATGTCAACAAACTAAACAACATAGCTCTTCAATGGGCAATAAAATGCACCTAAAAGTATAATTTTGCAAATCATAACACATGAATGTTCATATTAAAAATGTACTAATAATATTGTACATGGAAAAAGTATTAAAAAAAAAAGTTTCGTCAGTCAAGGAAATGAGGGGAGAAAGAGAGGGAGATGGGGAATGACATGCAACAAAGGTGCCTGGTCATGGGTTATACTGGTTTAAATGGAAGTCTTAAGAGACTTTATGGTCCAACTATCTCAGTGACATCCTATTAGAAACACTGGAATTTAATGTTGTAAATCAGGCTTCAGACCAATGTTTGCAATGACCTATATGTGATAGAAATATCTGAATTGACTAATACTACAATAACACAGCACTCCATGTCCAGGCAGAGATATATCCAGGCAGTACTTCACAAAACCCCTAACATACCAAAATCACAGGCCACCCACTGACTACATTCAATCCAGCAACCCTAACCATTATTCTAGTCAAAATGCTGAAACCCAATTATTATCCAGACTAGCCTCTAAAGAAAGTTAAGACAAGCCAAAATGTTCTCACAAAAGTAGCATACACCCTCAAAAGCATACAGTCACACAAAGGCATTGGATAGAAACACATCATTGCAGATGAAACCATGGACATACATCAAAGCTGTGATGTGACACATGAGGAAACTTATTTGAGTCATTCTTACCTGAGAGCTTCAACATTCCCACTCTTATGCACACAGGTCACTTCTCTGGTCTGGTAGCCGATCTGCAGTTCCCAGAACTTTCCTCCTGGGCGGTTCTGACGGTTCCTGTTCCTCTTCTTCTTGATGAGTTCTCTGGTCTCCGGATCCTTCACCTTACCTCTCTCCCTTAACCTCTCCCGGACTTTCTCTCTCATTTTCTCTTTGTTTTTAGTCTTTTTCTGTCGTTTGGGTCTGTCTGCCTGTCGAGATGGCCTGTCTGGTTTCCTGTTTGCCCTGCCCAATTTTCTGTTGGGTCTGGGTTGTTTGTCACCATCTCTGGACAGTTTATCACCCTTTTTGGACCTTTTGTCTCCTTCTTTGTGCTGTTTGTCACCCTCTCTGGTCCGTTTGTCCTCGCCTTTTGACAGTTTGTCGCCCTCACTAGACACCTTGAGACCCTCTGTCAATTGTTTGTCAACCCCTTTGGATGGTTCTTTGCCCTCTCTGGACTGTTTGTCACCCTCTCTGGACTGTCTGTCACCCTCTTTGGAAAGTTTATCACTTTCCTTGGATGATTTGTCGGCTTGTCTAGCTTGTCTTGGCATTGGGACAGAGCAGGGACCCCAGGGTCCCACCCTGAGGCTGTAGAGGCTCTGCTCTCCCTCACAGGGCCCTGGCTGGCATGTCTGAAACTCAGTCAGGTTTGGGCAGGCTGCCCCGCCAAACAGTGGCGGAGCCAGAACGAAGCGGATCCGGTTCTGTAAGCCCATCCCGCAGGTTTTAGAACAGGAAGTCCATAGGCTGAACTCAGACACCACACAGTCCCGTGGACAGGGGATAAGACAGGCCTGCTCTAGGCGTGGTTTAGGCTCAAAGTATTCGCAGATTGCATCCTCTGCGGGCTCGCCATTCGCTTTCTGGACGCAGCCCACATCTCGGGTCTGGATGCCCTCCTCTCCCCGGGTACACACAGCAGGGCGCTGCACCCCAGCACTGCGCATCGACACTGGGACACACTGGTTCCAGGCACCCAGCTGCCAGTCGTACAGATCCTTGTGCCAGTCGCAAACTCTGAAGCAGCTCTGCTGGTTGTTCGGCCGTTCTGTCTGGTCGCAGTTGGTGTGCAGGGTGGTCCAGCCTTCAGAATGGGCACACCATACCGCCCTGCTCTGGCTGCCACCAGGTCCACACTCACTGCCCATACAACGACCCCATGGACCTGTAAAGAGTAAGACAACAGAGAGTTCAGGAAAAGGTCAAAGTGAGACGAAGAGAATTATGGTTTCTGTTTAGAGAAGTAATAGTGTAATGCTCATCCACTTTTCTTCCAGTTTATTACAACCTTGGTCTTACTTTTGTATCAATAATAATTCAATTCAGTTTTATTTATATAGCGCCATATCATAACAAAGTTATCTCAGGGCACTTTTTCGTATAGAGCAGGTCTAGACCGACTCTTTATTATAATATAATAATAACACTGTACTCACTGATTAACCAAACTTATTCAGAAGAGAAAATGAAGGAGAACAGTAAATGTATAACTAATTTTATTAAATTTATAATTCATTTATTAAGCTGTCCGTTGTAAACATCAGTCTCAGTTTCAGACTGACTGCATGGTTCAACATCGACGTATAGCAAATACCAGTGTCTCGCATGCAGTTTTCCTCTGCTGTAAGGGAATATACCAATGTCTTAGGTACACTCACTTTCAGTTTTACTTCCAAATAGTTTGATTTAGATTATCTGGATGACCCTTTGGCTTGTTTACAACCTGTCTGATTGTCTGACTGCTGGTGTCTCTTGCCCTATCGGACTTTGTAGATATGTCCCCATGTTTCTAGATCTCAGCAATTATTTTGGTGAGTGCAATGATATCATAACCAGTAGCCTAAATTAGTAAGACCTAAGTTGTAATAAACCAGAATTATTCTATACAAGCTACTGTTGACAGCCCGTGAGCAGAGCTGCTCTGGTAGAACTACTCATAGATCCCAATGTGAATGAAAAGAACTGTATGAAATGAATAAATGGATTTAGTATTTCACAGAAAAAGGATATTATTTATAGTTCTAAAGTGCTTCTTCTACTGCCTTATCACATTTTGTATCTGAAACCTAAGTGCTTCCGTATGTAATAATAATGTCCTGACAAATACACACTAAACACTGTTAAATCAATCTCTTTCAATACTATGATTGCACTTCCACTGGATTTATGAGAATGTGATTATAGGTCTAAGTAAACATCTACTTTCAGCACAAAACCCCAGTTAGGAGCGCAGCAGATTCAGAGCCAGAGCAGCTGAAGACTCAATCAATACAGCAGCAACATAAACATTAGCTGATGTGAGGAATGGCGCAGCCTTGCATATCATTAACCTTGTCTGGTGTTACAATGCTGGGAACCTTTGTAGGTCCAGATTCTGCAAAGCATCGCTCACACACTAATGAGGTTTCTAGCAGATAGTTCAGAGATTATGACAAGTTAATATACATTTCAGTGGGATTTTAAGTTACATAAAGGGTGGTGATTCAAATCTAAAACTTTTTTTTTGAAAGTAAAATATATAAATATGAATTTATTATGTTATATTATATATTTTTTTATATTATAATTAATATTTTCATGAAAGTTAGACCAAAAAACAAATGTAACTCTGCTTTTTTCCACACTTCTCTGATTGTTAATCATTTTTAATTTCTTTTTTTTTATCTTGTAGCCCTAAATGAGGCCATGCTATTTTCAGTCTATGGCAAAATTAAAACTGGTGACAGTTTTTTACACTTGCGCCTGTTAACACGCAGTATCTGCTAGGTCTAGCGCCTTTGGAATACTCATAAAAATTGTTAGGTGAACAGACAAAAAATGTAAAGCAGCTAGATATATTGGATAATTAAGTGGGATAACAAGCTTTGCTTTCCTATGATCACAAAATAGCTATTTTATGTTTTATGTTTATGTTGAAATAATTATTCTGTGATTGAAAAGGAAGCTGTTATATCAAGATCAAGAAATAATTATTCTACACTCACCAATAAAAAAGAAAGAAAAGAAATACATTTTTTGGCACCATTCACTTTCCATTCATGATGCCTGTTGTATGCGAGGGAAACCCTGGCTGATCGAAGGCATCTTAATCACAGAGCAGAAGTGGGTCATTTCTTCCCATCAGCAGCAAACAGGCCCTGCAGTGAAAACACCATGGGCTCTGGTGAACTGACTATGGCAAGCCCTTTTAACATTTAATCAGTAGCGGTAATATCAATTGTAGATATCAACAATTGCTTTTTGACTAGTTAGAATTGCAAGCCAACATATCCATAATGTAATTTTGACAATTCAATTCCTACTAGTGGCAATGTTCATTATAGATATCTACAATTGTTCTTACATTACAGATATCATTAATGGAATTGTAGATATCTAAAATTCAATTCTGACTAGTCAAAATTAAATTATTGATATGTTGGCTTGGAATTGTAACTAGTAAGAATGTAATTTCAGATATCTGAAATACAATTGTAACATGTGAAAATTATATTCTTACTAGTAACAAATATATTTAAGATATCTACAATGTCTTTTATAACTAGTCAGAATTGAATTTCAGATATCAAAAAAGGAATTTCCACTAGTCAAAATGTCATTGTAGATATCTTCAACGACATACACACATATCCGAAATGCATATGGTAATTTGGGCGAATGATCCACCCTACTCTGCCTCTGATTGGCTTACCTGCAACGAGTACTGGCCAATCAGAGGCAGAGTAGGGCGGGTCATGAGTTCGCCATCCTAGGAAAGAGAAATCGTCTCACCGAGCTAATTTGGCGGTGACGAGCGAAAATGGAGAGAGAAGGAATTATTAATACGGAGACGGCAGTTACTGCATTTGACAGAATTTTAAATGGCGGTTGGTAAACCAATTTATAGGTGCATTACCGTCATTTACTGGAATGGACTGTGGAGCAGTAGATGTGTTGCCAACGGAAAATAACACGCATTTTCACAAAGCATTAGCATTTGTTGAATATTCATGAGGTAGACATAGCCTATTTAAAAGTCGACCAATAGCTTTGTGGTACTTGATGATATGACGCCCACATATCTGAAATGGTTTGATGATATGTCGGACATATCAGAAATGCAACTGTAGATATCTGAAATGGGAAATTACATTTCCACTAGTCACAATCCTTTTTCGACATGTCAAAATTAAATTGTAGATATCTGTAATTCT
>VMKM01003802.1:0-28513 GCA_008360985.2 Macquaria ambigua | reverse complement strand
TGATGACTGAGATGGTCTAGATTGAAATATCAATACCAAACTAATGACATTCCTATCAGACTCAGCTGTACTTTGTGTTAAGTGCTAATTAGCAAATATTAGCATGTTAACATGCTAAACTAAGATAGTTTATGGTAAAAATTATACCCAAACTAAACTGCTAAACATCAGCATGTTAGTATTGTCACAGTCAGAATGTTAGCATGCCAACATTAGCATTTAGCTCAATGCACTGCTGTGCCAAAGTACAGCCACAGAGCTGCTAGCATGGCTGTAGACTCTTAGTCTTGTTATACAGTACATAGGGAAAGAAAGCAAATTAAACCCACAGACATCACCAGACACTGGTTATCTCCCCTTGTGATGTACTGTCAGGCCTGTATTGCAGCCATCTTCATGTCTTGCTTTTCTCAGGGGCTTGTCTCCTCCAGGCTAGTCTTCAGCAAATGAAACACATGTTTGGACTGAGGTCAGATGACTTGGCCAGTGAAAAACATTCCACTATTTGGCCATAAATTCTTATTACCTTGTCTAATTACCTTGTCTCCATGCTTAGGATCATTGTCCTAAAACTGCAGGACTATGTACTATACTGAGAGCTATGAATAAGATAAAATGTGCTGGAGCACAGAACCAGAATAATGACAAACATATCATTGTCAGTTAAAATAATTTGACAGTTAAAGGATACAGTGTTGATAAAAAATACTCCAGACACACACAGCTGGAGATTTGATGTGTCACCACAGGCAAGAAAAGAGAAAAGCCAGTCACTTTAAAGCCAATAACAATATATGCAGGAACCTACTTTCATAATTGAGGTCAGAGGTAGACACTTGCTTTAATCCCTTTGAAGGCCCAGGTCACCACATTCATCACTCAGACATCCATGCAACAGTCCTGGCCATTCATCACTCACTCTGGGATTTATTAGTCAGGTCTGGAGCCAGAGGGTGAGAGGTTAAATGAGGAGCATTGTGTTAGCAGTTATCAGCAGACAGAGCCCAAAGTGGGTCTGTGTGCTAATCTGCGCGCGCACACACACACACACACACACACACACACACACACACACACACACCATCAGATGTTTAATCAACACTGTGGCTGTAGCTGCCAGAGCTGGGAGTTAAATATACAACCATGTACAAACACGCATGTGTGAAACAGTACACACACACACGCTCATCACATGGTTGCACACACACACACACACACACACACTCATCACATGGTTGCAACATAGACTGTAGTCTAGGTCATAAACCCCACCCCCTCCATGTAAGTGGATGGGACATGGGTCAAACTAAAAAATAAAATTACACATCAAATAAATTTTTCCCAAAGATGGTTTCTGTCATTTTAGGTAGCTCTTGTGACGCTGGTGTTTGTTCAAGTGTTCATTTTTCTGATAAGTTTGGTTTTAATTTGTTATTTGATGCTATAAAAAGGGGGTGTGATATCCTGACTGACAACTGTGAGTGTGCTTGCGATTGGTTCGGGCAGGTGTATGGGCGAGACCTCGATACCGCGGCTCCACCGCGGATCACTATTGCGCAGACTCTAGCTCCAAATGACATCACCAGCGCAAGAGGGCAGCGCCAGTATCTGGGATATTTTGGCTTCATTTTTGTACAGTGGGAGGAAGTGGAGACGTGTCTTCCATCTTTATATACAGTCTATGGGTTGCACACACACACACACACACACACACACACACACACCAAACAATCTTCTAACACTCAAGTTTATAAATACTCACACAAACATCCTGCAGAAATCTGATCGGTCTGCAACCCAGCAAAGCACTCAAAGGGTGCCTAAACACATGAACATACTTCTTTAACACGCTGTATGACCAAAGAACACACTCACATGCTCATTCTCTGTCTAATAACACGCCTACGCACACACACAACTTGGTATAAACAGGGCCACTACCAGCTAGCCGGATTGCCCAGGGGCACCGCACCATGTCTCATCACTATAAGCTAATGTTGAACACAGTGGCAGTGCTTGGCGTAGCTGCTGTCACTTTGGCTTCAGATCCAGGTTATTTGCCTGGAGCTCAAATAGGCCAGGTTCTGCGTTACGAGGTCACAGCCTTCACAAGAGGTGCATACCTTTTTCTGTGACAAACGCAGACAAAAATGCAAGTGTTGCACGAGCTGTTAGCTGCAGCTTAAAAGCCTTTCCGCAGTGCTCGAGTCTTTTACAGTGTCCGTCTGTGTGTGAGTGTGTGTGTGTGTGTGTGTGTGTGTGTGTGTGTGTGTGTGTCTGTCTGTGTGTGTAAGTGCTCTCTATCTCGCCAGCCTCAAATCCAAAGCAATTAGAGAGGCCAGATGGTGGGCTGGACTCGCAGTAAATAGCTGTGCATTGACAGAAGAAGCCTGAAACAAAAATGAACTGTGACAAAGAGCCAGGATGACACACAGATACATGACGACATCAAAGCACCACGCAAATATCGAGGACGTGCTGCCATAACCGCCATAAACCAACTGTCACCATCGTGGGGATGTTAACAGCAGAACTTGATTGTATCAATTGATGGGGACACAGCGGGGGTACTTGTATGTAAACCAAATAAGGCAGGTGCACATACACGCATGAACACACACATTTACTCACATGCCAGAACATTCACACATAAACCTGTACACACATGGACAACCCTCTACATGCCCTTCTGTTAAAATTTAACCAAACCAGTTTGGTTTAGTCAGAGTTCAAACAATGCAGCCTTTGAGAGGCACTCCATTCACCGAGTTTCAGCTTGGCCTGCACATTCCCCAACTGAAAACACAAACTGCCTCCCTCCAAGAAAACCACTGAAGCTACAGCACCGCATTCCTCACCTCTATCCTTTTCTCTGGGTGTGTGTGTACAGTGTTATGTATTTGCCTGAGAGGCGTTGGGGCCCCACTGAATATAATGATTATATATATGCATTTTGAAATAAGAGGGCATATCATCACTCTTCATTATCTGCATGCTCAGGTGAAAACCCTGCTAGAAAAATGTGCCCTTTAAACAACTACAGCAGTCTCCTACATACCTGTTACCAAGGCAGCAAGTTTACTTCAGCCAACCAGGACACATGTACAAATCAGAGAGACTGGGAGGAGGTGGAGCTTGAATACAGGACAACTGTAATCCACAAAATGGCTTCTCCTACTCCTGTGTTCTGTTTCCCATAAGCCTGTTATCACACCTCTGTTGACACACACACACACACACACACACACACACACACACACACACACACATCAAAACTGAAATGAGACAAACAGCCAGACCAGGAAATGAGAGTGAAAAAAAAAACAAACCAGGAGGTGGTGGTGTCTGGAGTGTGAAGGATGGGTGACAAGAGACAGAGAGGCCACTTCATATCCCGATCAATTAACCTATAAATCTAATCAGTGAGAATCAATGACTGGCACTTCTATTCAATCTGGCTCCTCAGTCATCCAAGCTAACCTCAAGAGTTAAAGAGACAGAGGGGAAGAAAAGGAGAAACAGATACCACACGCAGCAACACTGGAACATTTCAAAAATCAAGGAATCTTTAATAGCAACCAAATACAAAAAATATAGAAAGACACGACAAAATGGTGACAACAATTCTTATTGTTTTTTGTTTTTCTTTTTCAAAGACCAAAATAAATTTGAAATTAAAAAATACAAAAAGAAAAAAAAAACAACTTTTACACAGAGCAGTCAATAATAAAAAGCACATTTTGGGGTAAGACTGTTTTGTGATGTGTACAGTTCATTTGTATAGAAGAAGCACATTTGCCAGTTTTGGCAGCAATCACAGCGCAGCAGTCAAGAATAAAGCACTCAGAAAACATAAATTATAAAGCACTGCAAAATAACAGAAAAGAGGAAAAACTGTAATAGGAGAAAATAAATCCTTCATGCTTGCTGTCACTGAGAAATACACAAACATGACACCATAAATTAGTAATTCTTTTTCTCTGCTACATATTTATATATTTATACTATGTACACAGGAAGGTTTTCTCTTTTTTTTTTTTTCTTCTTTTATGCGAGCGAGATTGGAGATGTTAAGGCTTTGATTAGTCATCAGATGTTTGGAGCCAAAGAAATAGCAACAGTATGTGGCTTTCTAGAAAAGAAAAATATTGGGTATCTTGACTATCTAACCTTGTGCTAGACCCCGGGCCAGGATCGTGGATTTCTCTAAAAGCATTTTGTCTGACAAGCCTTACTTGGGCGCCGATGTTGGTCGCAACAGTATGTATGTGTGTGTGTGTGTGTGTGTGTGTGTGTGTGTGTGTGTGTGTGTGTGTGTGTGTGTGTGTGTGTGTGTGTGTCTGTCTGTGGAGGCGGTGGCGGTGGCGGAGGTGGCTGAAGTGAGAGAAGTCGAAAACAACATTTTGGAGATGAGTAGGAAGTTGCGACTCTCTAAAAGCATTCGAAGGGATCCAGGAGGGGAGGGGGTCAGCGCAGTGGCATTTTTATGAAAGCTATATTTCCCCTGCAGAACAAAAGGCGGAACGGACAAACAGTTTCCTAAAAGGCCTGCTTCTCTGACACAGGGTGAAAGGTGCGTGTACCTGAATGTGTAGTTGTCTCTGCTCTACTTGGTCATTGATTTGAGAACAGGTTGGACTATTTGGGGAATAAGAAAGCAGTGGAGCAGGGGACACATCATGCTGCGGATCTTTCCACAGTAACAGGACACTGTATATGTCCTGACAGAGCCACTGAGCAAGAAGAGGAGAAAGAAGAAGTGTCTTTGTGTGTGTGTGTGTGTGTGTGTGTGTGTGTGTGTGTGTGTGTGTGTGTGTGTGTGCAGCTATGCGAGCGCATTTTTGTGTGGGCTTATGTCAGGAGATGGCAGAGTTGTCAGGTATGAGGTGTCTTCTGCACAGTTTGGCTGTGGGAGTGAGCATAATGAGAGTGACTGAGGGGTGTTTGTGTGTGGGCGAATGTTTCTCTGCATTCTGTGTATGTATATGTACAGTATGTGTGTGTGTGTGTGTGTGTGTGTGTGTGTGTGTGCGTGTGTGCGAGTGAGTGTCATCGAAATGCACAATAATATCTTCAGTTTGCCAGTTTTCCATGGTGACAAAAGGTGGCTACTCAGGTTACAGCCCCAATGGCAGTGAGAGATGTCCCAAAGCCCCCCAAGCATCACGCAAATACACACTGACACACAACTATATACACACACACGGAGCTGACTCAGACGCAACACAGACCATCGCTTGTGTGGTTATGGTCTACCTGAAAAATTATGAGTATTGTGGGTATTTTTGCATTGTGCAGGGTGTCTGTCAAGGAGAAAGAGAAGCCAATTGTGCAAAAAAAAAAAAAAAATAGGGTGTGCTTATTGTGTGGAAATGCAGGCAATGCTAACTTGAACAAAGAAATTATACAAGCAAGCATATATAATTTTTTCCCCTCAATAGAATTCGACTCTTAGGCTTTAGGTAAACTCGGCTAAGTCAGTTCAGTATGTCATAACACCCAAACCACCGAGGTATTCATTAGATTAAGAATTACATTCTGAATGCCCTCACAGACATTTGAACTTTAGGCTTAGCCATACCAGAACGCCATCCTCTTTACTTCCATAACACCGGCAACACTGGCTCCATCGATCTGATATTTACATTTTCATAAATATCCACATTTTCACAAGAAAAATAAAGATGCTTACATATATAGTACACAGATACCTCACACCAAAATGTACATACAACAGTTTTGTCCCTTATCGCTATTTTTACCCCAGAAACCAAGTATTACACTCATATTTCTCTTTGTAGCTGTGACACACACAAGTGCAAAAATAAGTAATACATTTTTATTTCGAGTGGTTGTGACAAATCAGCTATGTTCAGTAAATTTACTGTACCCCAGGTTGACAGGAGTTGCATTTATGTATAAGCTAAGGCCATTAGACGATAATCCTATTGAACACACTGGCTTACAATATGCTAGACGGTGCTCAAACACTGAACGGTGTCTCCGTTTTTGTCATCTGCCTCCTGTGTCTCTCTCCACCTCTCTGAAGGTTAACAGCCATCACAATGGCAAACAAGGACTGTCTCACCCTATACAGATACTTGTACTTAATGCATGTGATTCTCCCCTCTGTAGTTCAAGGTTAAAAGCAGCTATGATAAGAAATGTGGGCAAGCGCAGTCATCCGTGCCCTTGACAATGGGTCACCCTGCATTTGACTTCATGACCTGCAGCGAACTGCAACCCAGATCTTAGCTGGGCCTTACAAGAGGTCAGTACAGTCCTCGAGAGCCGCACTCACCAGATTCCCAGTGGGTCAAAGGGGAGTCGATTAGAAGGCCAGGAAAAGCATGATTAGAGGAGCTACAGTAGGGCTTCTCTCCATGATTGTCCATCACAGTCAACCAGTGGCTACATAGATACAGTGACGCATGAAAATGTGTACACTGAGCCTCGAAGACAGCAGTGCACAGTAGCCATGAGTAGTATTTGCCTGAGCGGGCCTCCAGTGGCTTGTTAGAAGGGTAAATTAACAGTCAGGAGACAATCAGCCCTGAAGCTGCATCATAAAGGGCCATTTCATCGCTTGTTGCCTGTTAGTCAATATGACTCCCATAGCTTCGCTGTGGACACAACCTTTTATGTCTCCCGATCAATTCACTACAGTTAACAACACCCGCTAATGGAAAGAAATATTAGATGATTTCATTGAAAATCTATCCAACCTAACGCGGACGTACTACTTTGAAGGTGGGGTTCTGTTACATCCGGCCATTTACTAAAGTATGGGAGGAGGGGGTGCGTCCATGCAGTGGAGTGAACATGGCCACTCCAGGTGGATTAGTCAGTCCTGGCATGTCAGGGCAGGCCGTGGGGTTGGAATAGAGTAAGTGGGGCGTTTGACACATCAGGAGCAGTAAAATACTCCCCTGCTTTCTGTGGCCCTGACCTCGACACTGCCCCGGATAAATCATAAACTCCCCATAAACACTGGGAGCGAGGGATGAAAAAAAAAAAAGAGAGAGAGAGAGAGAGAGAGAGAGAGAGAGAGAGAGAGAGAGAGAGAGAGAGAGAGAGAGAGAGAGAGAGAGAGAGAGAGAGAGAGAGAGAGAGAGAGAGACGGAGGGATGATAGAGAGATAGAGGTGGGAGACGGAGGAATCGGCACGTCATAAACGATAAGTGGTGGCAATCTGTTGGTCCCGGCTAAAGCGTGCGACTTCACGGCTCATTACCAATCAAGCTCCTCCTGTCAGGAGCACTCTGGAGAAACGGGGATGAGGAGGATGAGAAAAGAAGAGACGTGCTCCTCTCTAGTCCTCCTGCCTCGTGCATCCCCCTCTCCATCCCTTGACCCTGTCAGATCGGCTACACCTCATTCCCTCATCTCTTGTTTACCGTCTCTTACCTCCAGGCACAGTACAAAAGTTTGCATGGGAATACCTTGTTAAGAACTTAGCTCAAACTCTCTGCAAACTTACTTTGTTAAATTCAGCTGCTCTTGTATTTGCGCAGCACATAAGGACCTAAATGTTCTTTTTGAATTTTGTGAATTCAAGAGTGTCTATTGTCGCTGATGGTGTGCAGAGATGTTTTTTTTTTTTAAGTCTGAGAGGAAGGCAGAGAGCGGAAATAAAAACTCACCAGTAGACATGAGCAAATACATTGTTCTCTTTTTTAAAATCACCTGATGGTTACTGTCTATACCTTCAAATGTTTTCCTCCCAACCCATCACTAGCTACTAACTACCCACGAGCTGTCACGGCACAACGCGTTACCAAAACAAAAGGTTTCCCACAGGAGGACTGAGAAGAGCAGACAACACGCAACTGCTTGACAACCCCTTCCACTTCTACTGTTTTGGTGAAGATAAGAGTGAATATGCAAGTGAGTTGCCTTCTCTATAGCCAAGCTTGTATCATGATTCCATTATCCCACTCCCACACTACATAGTTTCTCTCTTTTAGTCTGTCAAGAGTCCTTGTCAAGGTCCCAGTGATAGCGATAGCATGAGCAGAAGCGGTGGGAGCCAGGTTGTTTCTTTTCTCGGTTTGATTTTCAGTTCTTAGGGACCAGATAACAGCAACGCTCCTTTCAGAATATCCCACCACACCCTCGTCCTGTTCATTCAGTCCATTCTGGGGCAGCACTGTGATTAATAATTGGCTATATTTCAAATCAATTTTCAAAAATAAAAGTGGTATTATTTTCTCTTCTCTATCAGACAGGGATGAGACCCTGGAGCCACAAAATCCTAGGGAGGAATCCTCCATCCCTCCTTTTTCTCCTCCTCCTTCTTTTTTCTCTTCCTCCTCTATACGTAGACAGCAGTCCGTGAGATGACAGAGCCATCCCGCTGGGACTCCATGTCATCATCCAGGTAATCTCCAATAATATCATCCTGGTCATGAGGTGGGCGAAGCTGAAGGATGGGGGCCCCTCCAGAGAAGTGGTCATACCTCTCCTCCTCCTCAAGCTCATCAAACTTCCTCCTTTCCGCGTCATCTAATTCATTGCTCAGCAGGATATCTTGGGCGGTGGGTGTAGTGGCAACAACTTCAGGTCGGCCCCCTATGGTGAGCGGCTGGTGGTGGTTGTTTTTCTCTCCAAGGCCCTGGTGGGATGTGCTCTCGTAAACGTAGATGGGGCCGTTGTTGTTACCACCTCCGACGCCGCCGCTGCCTGCGCCTCCACCTGTGCCGTTCTTGCTGGCCTTCTTGCCGCCACCAAATATGCGTGTCTTCATGTCACTGCCGCCATTGGCACGGTAACCCTGCTGTTGCCTGCGGCTACGGGTGACAAGCACAGCGATGAGAGCGGCGACCAAAAGGAGGGCCAGCAGGGAGCCAATCACAGCTCCCGCCACCACGCCGGCATTGGATGGGTTCACTGAGGGCTCTGTAGGAGGGAGGAGGGGCAGGGAGGGAGAAAAAGGAAGAAAGGAATATGGGTGAGAAAGGGAAAAAGAGATCAGTGTGAAACATGGAGAGAGGGCAAGAGGGAAAATAGAGACAGCATAAAAAGGAGAAGGAAGAAAGAGTAATGTCAAGGAAAAAACGAGAAAAAGGGAGAGGGGAACACAGAAAGAAGGTAGGAGTTGGATGATGTCAGTGGTGCTGGTCTGAACTGTATTCAATGAAGTGTGTAAGAGTGCTGAGGTGTCAGTACAGTCAAGTGTGTGCCTGAGTGTGTGCTGAGCCTCTTCCTACACTGACATTTCCTCCTCTCCCTCAGAGCTGCTCCTGTCCCCTTTCTCACAGCCACGTCACAACAACGTCGCAGCCACGTTTCCCCCTGTGTTGCCCTTCAACGGCCAGGGTCTGCTGTCCAAGGCTTACCACAAATCACAAGTCAAGGCGGAGGGGAAGGGGGAGATGGGGGTGGGGGTACAAGCCACACACACACACACACTTTCTGAAGGAGCGTGGAATGGCGTGTGCAGGGCAGAACAGGTGGAGGCCATGCAGAGGAGGAGGATAATGATGGATAGAGGAGTGGAGGGTGGAAATTGGAAGAAGAGGAGGAGGGGGAGGAGGAGGAGGAGGAGGTGGTGGTGGTGGCGGAGCGAGTGACAAAGTGACACAGCAGAATGACAACTCTTCCTAGAAGCCATGAACATAGAGCAGGGGGACAGATTGGCACCCCTCTCCGCCTCTGCAAACCACAGGCACTGCTTGAGTGCATGTCGGTCCTATATGAGTGTCCATTTTTACTCCAGCATTACTGGTTTCGTCACGACTGCCATGTCTCACACACACACGCACACACACGCACACACACACACGCACACACACGCACACACACACGAGAAGAAGCCATTTTAAGTTGGTTTTAAATTAAACAAAGGCTTTCTTAGAGTGCAGACTGGCTAAGGAGGGCATATGTAAAACTAGGGCTCCACCATCCAATCCACAGTATTTCTGTTCGTGTTTTAAAACTCCAGAGAGAAGTAGTGGTGTCTAAATCAGGACTGTGAAGACGTCCCATATGACTTGTCAGCCATATAGTGCTCTTTCTCTGAACCCGCACTTCCCACTCCCTTGACATCCCTCTGCAGGGATATTAGAACAATATATTAAAGCAGGTATTTGAACAGGAAAAGATACAACTGCTTTTGCAAAGAAGAAAACCACCAGGTAGGATGAAGGCTGGGTATTGTTTGAAATGTTTCGATTTAAGGTGGCAATAACATACCTAACTTTCAGTACCAATACCAAAGCAATACTTTTCTTGATTCCTTACTTTGAGGAATATAAACATGTTTTTCTAGAAGAGCTTTTTCTTCTATTTCTCAAAATTAGCCTATATAAATGCACACGTTAAATAAATATAGATACAGTCTAAAATCAGCTAAATTCTGATTTAAATTCTGGCAATAGATGATACAAATTAAGGAAACCACGCTAAAAAGCTGACCAAGTATTCAATGCGAGCTTTTAGTACTTTCAATGGACACATTTTAGCCAGTACTCAAAAAGTCTTGAGGTTTGATACCAGGCCTAGTTAAGACACTACTAGCGAGTAAAGCCTCTAGAAGAACAATGACAGCCTTACTGCTTTGGGTTTTCGGGGCCATGAGTTCAGGGCTCTAAGTGCTTTCTGGGAGTGTGACAACTCCCCACAGACGCTGTGACCGTTGTCCCCATGTGGTCATCATCTATAACTCAGTGCGCATGGAGTACGGCACTAACACTGCCAGAGTTAAGGGTCAACTCCACCCATGGTGTTTGCATTCACTGTAATGTGAAGCACTTTGAATACAAATGTTCTCCAAATGAACGATGTACAAGATAACAAATATAATAACGTCTATAGGAAGGAGGAGCACTTCAGTGGATGATGGATATACAGCGCTGACTTTATTCCACAAGCTGTTGTTGCAACAACGTGCATTCTTCAGATCTTAAAAGAGTAAGCCTACTTTTAGTAGAAGGAAAAATTGATGCCTCAATGTATATTATTCACACTTTTACAGGGTTCAAAGCATTCAAGTTCGGGGCTTATGATGTATTTTGTATGAAGACGTATTTTTTTAATCCTTATTTAATGTAATTGTTTATTCTGTTTAGATAATTTTGTACATTTGGATGCCTCACTCTTTCAATCCCTGAAGAAGGCACATTGTTGCACAATCATCATCTTAAGGAATAAAGTCTATTCATTATCCATCATTATAAAGTGCTCCTGCTTCCTTCAGGTTTGTACGCATGAGCTACACAATAAAACCAAATAAGTCGTGGGGAGCAAATGGATTTTTAATTTTAGTCCTTGCTTGGCTGAAAGTGATCAAGAACCCTTAGCTAAGCTGAACATCCTTTCTGTTGCTCTAGCCTTCCTTTCCACTGCACTTTCACCAGCCGCTGCAGAGGATTAACTGGCAGACGCTGCTGTTGAAATCCCTGCCTAAATTTAAAAGTAGCGAATCAGCCCGATTCTTATTGTCATTCCCATTTGAAATCCAAAAGAAGCCGGCCCCTCTTGTTAAGTGTACAGAGAGCTGACAGAATTACTCTTGTAACACTGATTCTTGTCAAGAGAGAAAATGGTCGTCTACTGCCGTCTACACCTGTGCTCGGCTCTTCTCTTCCCTTCCTCTTTATTTCTGTCTCTCTTCTCCTCCACTACCCTTTTCTCCATCTCTGCCTCCACTTCACCAGCTGTCTCCTGCATACACTCTTTCCGTCTCCTCTAAATCCATTTTCCCTGCCACCTCTCCAGTTTACGTTTGTGTTTCTGTCATATGTTACTTTTCTCTCTGCTCTCCTCCTCTCTGCACTTCACTTTCAACATATGCCAAGGGGAATGAAATTAATAATTTCATGTTGGTATATTTTCTGTTCTTTTCTTTCAATTTCTGCCACCAGCCTCCCCAAGCACACTGCCTCTCTCCCCTCCTATTCTCCCCCGAGCTGTGCTAAACATTCCTGTTCACACACACAAGAGTGAGAGCTAGCCCTCAGTGTCCACTTGTAACAGGAACACAAGAAATGCATTATCACCTCGGGCTCCGTGGAGCTCTGGTACATGCAACGTGGCAACAATCTCTATGCAAACTGGGGGCCGGATGCTGCCACACATTGCTGTCACATCAAAGGGAATTACACTAAAATTTAAATGCAAATTCTCTCTAAATTCCACTCATCCAATTATTTTTAATGCGTCGCTCAAGCCAGTTCTTAAGTGTCTCTCTCAAAGTCTATGCTGGTAAACCCTTTTGTGGATGATTCATGTTTTATTCTACCCTTCTGGAGACAACACTTGCAAGATTCAAGAGATAGATGTAAAGGAGCCACCCCAGGCTCCCAGTACAGGCCCACTACAGACCCAGACACATCCTAACAAAGCACCAGTGGAATTCAATGAAGTGGGTGAGGAGATGACATCTTATAAACACATGCTGTTGGATGAACCAGAAGAAAAACGGCAATGTTCATACTGTGTGGATAACAAGGGGAGAAAAAAAATAGAAAAACAAACTACAAGCAAAACTACAGTAACTGTACCCCCTCCCACCCCTTCACACACACACACACACACACACACACACACCATAATGTGGAAGCCAAAAAACAGCACGCTCCTTATGAAGTCATGTCCAGCACGACCGTAAGCTCCAAGTGACCGCAAGTAATGAGGGAGATGGAGCGGAAGTAACGTCTACTGCAGCCTCCCAAAAACATGCACGGTCACATACACACACTCACTCACAGACACACACACCATTAATGTCGTCAGTGGTCTGACGCTGGGCTGGGCTGCACCTAGAGCATAGCTTAGTAGTATTGTCTGTCAGCATGTTAACTTATTGAACAGAGCTGTGTGTGTACGTGTGCGTGTGTGCGTGTGTGTGTGTGTGAGTGAGAGAGAGAGAGTGTGCACTAATGAGGGGTGGGCAGTGGGGCCAGTTGCAGGCTGGAGGGAGACTTGGCTCCATCAGACCTGTTCTCTGGCTGTTTTCGCATGGCCGGAGACACACACTGACAGACACAGACAGATACAGGCAGACACACACACACACACACCCACACACACCCACACACACCCAAACCCAGTGGAGAAAAATGGCCGAGCCCCTTGCCCTTGAACTGTCTCCTTAGATGAGTCTGAAAATGGGAGAGAATGTACAGAATCGAGAGGAAATCTCTTTTCCGCTGAAGTGAAGAGCCCCTCAGAACATGTTGGAGATTGAATTGGGGACATTTAACTTTTTGAGGTTCAACTGAGCCACCCCTGTAAGCAACGATGGGGGGGAAACAAGACGGAAGATGGAGGGAATCTGGGTTAGCCACGCAAGAACCCCCGAGAGAGGAGCCTGGGATGGAGGGATGGATGGAGGGATGGAGACTACTAAGCTGTGATTAAGGAAGAGCTACTGGTATTTAAGAGTTAAGCTTTTGAGAGAGAGGGAGATAGCATGGGCACGAGCGGGAGAGAGAGAGAGAAGGCTGGGGGCAGGAGTCTCTTCTCTGAGCAGGGAGATCAGCGCCAGACTTGCGGAGGCTGAAAGACAACCTGAGAGAGATAAGGAGGATGAGGAGAGAGCATATGCTAACTGAGAGGATGAGAGATGCAATGAAAAGAGCAAACTGCAGCGAAAGAGATAGCGAGGGAAAGAAATCGAATGAAAGAGGAGGGGAGAGCAGGGTAGGATACGATTGGGTGTGTGACTAAGCAGCAGGATCGAAGATGAGAGGAGGAGGGGCAAGGAGAAGAGAGGACATCCATCCCCTCTCTCTGCCTCCGGGAGCACAGGACAAGACTGAGGGCAGAGGACACGGGTAAACACCCACACAGACACACACTAGTGTGTATATTTATATGTGTGTGTCTGTGCGTCATGCAGCTGTGGGGTAGAGAGGAGTGGGGGACCTGCTATGTAGCAGGTGCTGGCCATTTCACGCCTGTCGGCCCCTCTTAGCCCTGTTTGTCTACACGCATTCACATTAGCCTCCACAGGTCTGCGTCGTACCCCCATCTGGAGTCATTCCACATCTTTCTCTCGCTCTGTTTCAACTATCATCCACTCTTTCATTTCACTTCAACCAATACTGACTCAATCTCTTTATGCTGAACACTTCTTGCCATCTCTCTGCCTTCTACAAACCTCCTTCACTATGACACTCGCTGGTTGCCTCAGTCACCTCTTAACTGCCGGCGAATTTAGCTCACATCTTATCCTCCTCCTCCTCTGCCAGTGAGTAAGAGAGGAGTGGGAAGGAGGGAGGAGGTGGTCGGCCGCGAGAGAGCAAAACGAGATGGAGGAGGCAGATGACAGGACAAGGAAACTGTGGGAAGTTCAACACTGGAAGAGACCAGAAAGAAAAAGATGGAGAGAGGAAGACGGAAAAAAGGAGAAAGTGGGATGAAGAATGGGAGTGGAAATGTAGGATAAAAGACAGAGCGAGAAAGGAACGGATGGCGGAATGAGGAGAGAAGCAGCCAGGAGCTGAAGCAGCAAAGGGTGACTGATCCGCTCTGAGAGGCTTGGAGACAGACAGACAGACAGACACACAGACACACACACACACGCTATGCTGAGAGATAGTGGAGGCCAATAGCAGTGGAGATACTGTAGGATGCAGTGGCACAAGATTCTCATGGGAGTTTTAAATGCCGTCAGCATCCGCTCTCTCCCTCCATCCCTCATGCCTTTGCTCTCTCCCCCTCTTAGTGTGAGGATTGCATGCTGGCACTGATTTATCCTGGTGCACGTTCCCTAGCTTTTTAGTCTAAAAGCAGCAGCCTCCATCTTCCTCCCTCTGCTCCCTGTATCTTCCTTGCTTGTTGCTTGTAATACACAGCAGGAGATGGTGACATCCTTTGTGCTACAGAAGCCAGTTACACTACTACGCAGCAGTACAGAGTGGCCCCAGAGGAGTGGTGACGCATGCTGTGGCACCATAAGGAGCCAAGGGACTTGAAGAAAGATGGGGGGTGAGAGAGAGAGAAAAAAGAATGAAATAAGGAGAGACTGAGCAAGAGGACATGAAAAAAAAGAAAGAAAATGAGGGCATGAAGTAGCTGGGTTGTTCTGAAAATGTAGCCACTAGAGAAATGCACTTTTCCCCCATTACGGGCAAGGTTTACCCCCATGTCAGCAGGAAATAACGTCCAGTTAAGTGCAGGCATGCGACAGAAAAGTGGAGGAGAATGTATTTTGTATGAGATGAAATTCAGGAGTGAACCCTGTTGGGTGCAGCTAAAACTATTGAGGAACAGAGGGGAATGGAAGTATGGACTGTTCTCCATCTTAACTGGCACCGATCTGGATGCTTTAACTCCAAGGCCTGAGGTGGTACAACAAGCTATACAGCACACAGACAGATGCATACACCTGAATATAGACATAGATACATATATCACAAATATGAACCAGCAAACACACACACAGATAGACACAGCGTATCAGCGCTCAGCTAAACCCAAGGCAACAGTGAAATCCACTTCAATTCAAAGTCAACAGTGTCACTGTGATTCAAATGTATCCCTTTTAGTGATTGCAGTTTATCTCCAAGACAATGACTCTAATGAATACTGCTCATTTGCTTTCTTTTAGTCTCTCCTGTCATTACTGATGGCCAAGGGTACTGCTGAAAAGCTACTCAGTCGCCTTTGTGATAATGACTTCAGGGGGGCGAACTGATCTCTCTCTCTTTAGAAAAATAGAAGAGAAGCGAAAATATCAGCAAGAAGGAACATCTCGTCTATGTGCACCACTCACAGTGTGAACTACCACTAAATACCATGTGAAAAAAAACGTTTTGGAAAATCCATGTGACGTACGAAGCGGATAGACACACCTTGGGTACCGCTGAGGCACAGAAACCTTGACAATATAGTGTTACTGAGCGCGTGCAAAGAGACATAGAAAAGTGACATGCACTCTTAATAGGAAAGAGAAAGAGAAAGACAGATGAAAAGCTGAAGGGGAGAACCCAAAAGCACACAAATGCATGCACATACACTCTCTAAAAAACAGTCACACACATACATACAACACCATGGACAGAGCAGCTGGACCCTCTAGCCCTACACTACACACCCAAGACAGTCCTCAGCACAGAGAATATAAGTGTGTGTGTGTGTGTGTGTATATGTGTATGTGTATGTGTGTGTGTGTGTGTGTGTGTGTGTGTGTTCGTTCATGTGACATGTGAGGCGGAACAAGGTGGATCCCTGGGGAAGACATGAGAGCATAGTACACCAGGAAATGTGTGGCACGTGTGATGAAAGTGCACTTGGTTCTAGTTCATCAGTTCATGGGATATAAATGTTTTCATATACAAGCCAGGGGAAGGACTAGATGATGAACGAGACCCAAGTGAGCCACAAATGGGTTTTTCATTTCACTTCTGAAACGTTCACTGCTTTACTGACTCATTTGCTGTGTACAATTTATCAGTGTTTTAGGACACACTTCCGTCTTGGTTTTAACCTACTTAGAGCCGCAGATGGGTGGATTTGTGATGACAGGAACAATTCTAATGCTAATTCATCATATCATTTCAGATTTCTTGTGACAAACACTCCACATGCTGTACTCCAAGAAGGTTAAATGTTATCTGACCTACATCTTGAGGACCATTTATGCACATGCTGTGTATTTATACTTTTTCGTGTACATGTGCTGGGGTGTGTGTGTGTTCTTGTTTGTGTCCTTCAACTCACCTCTGACCATGGCTGTGACCTGGTCTCTGCCGGTCCCGATGCGGTTCTTGACCTCACAGACGAAAGTGGTGTTGACGGAATCGTCCACCTTCAGTACCTTCAGCTCGTTGCCTGTGATCTGCACCGTGTCTGGCATCTCTCCTGACATACTGCAGGGACATGAGCATATCGGCATGAGTAAGAAGAAAAAGGAGAATGCCAAAAAGAAAAGAAAAAGGACAATAGGATTGTGGTTTGTTTGACTCTGGGCACAATGAGAGCATTGAGATAGATGTAGATTTACAGAAATGTGCTGTATTGTGCAACGTCATCAAATTCCACTAATCTTGATCGGCAGTGCAAAACCAATCAGTTTCCTCTTTCCTCAAAAGGCAATCCATTATCGCACAGTGGAGGAAAATACGATGAGGACAGGAGGAAAATCAAAACTGCTGGATCCGGGCCCAAAATCTCATCTCTCACATTTTAAAGTTCCAAAGTTTTTTTTCTTTTTTTCTTTCAAATTTTGTCACAGTTATATTAATAGATAATATGAAAAAGGGGAGAGAGGGAGTCATATTGTGTTTCTCATTATGCGAGGGTTAAACCTTGAGTCACAGAGTCCATTATGAGAATTATTATACGGCTATCTCCATAATCAGTGCACAGGACTGTAGTGGCAATAATAAAAGCGCTGATTACAGCTCTGTGGACCTGGGAATGAAGGGTAGGGAAGGGAGAATGAGAGAAAAAGAGATAAGAGAAAGAGAAAGAGAAAGAGAAAGCACAGGACGCTGGGAAAGAGAGACAGACCAAGAGACGACATGACAAAAGAGATGCTGAATGTGCTGATACTCACGTCTTCCACAGGACAGAGATTGGAACGGGGTTTCCGGTAGCCTGGCAGTGGAGCACCACATTTGTACGACCCACGTACCAATTATTGTCGTAACCCACTATTGTCACCTGAGGGGCGTCTGTGAGAAGGACAGATGAATGTCAGAAGGGAGGAGAAAAAAATAGCAATGAGTTCAATTAATCACTCCAAGGTTTGAAATGGGCAAAGCCTATCATGTTAGAGCGTGAACAGCAAAGGAATTCGTGGAATAATAAGTGGTGGGTTGTGTGTGTGTGTGTGTGTGTGTGTGTGTGTGTGTGTGTGTGTGTGTGTGCTGTCTTACACTGAATGGCTAGCTTCAACGGGAAGCTCTCTGGTTTGACCTGGGTCCTGTGCACCACCACGCAGCTGATGTCTTTCCCGTTGTCTGCTGCTGTGGGAACCATGTTGTACTCGCTGCTCACTGTCACAGTGTTGTTGGAACCCGGCTTAGACACTGTTGTCGCATTGCCATTGGCTGTGGTCACCCAGGAGATCTGGGCAGCAGGGCGGCCATCCATAGACTCGCAGCGTGCCACAACGACCGGCATAGTGCCTGCTTCCACTGTTACAATGGAGGCCGAGTTCTGAGGCTTAGCTGATGGATGGATGAACGGATTGATGCGAGGATGGAGGGTGGAGGGAGTGAAGAGACACAGAGTGGCAGAGAGCAGATTAAAGGGTGTACAAATAGATAAAATGGAAACAGCTGAGGGAAAAGATAATGTGCACCATTATTGATAAACAATTTGAGTCACCAGCCTGGCAAAAGCAAATCCAAAACCTCAATCTCCAAACATCCTCTGTCCCCCCACTCACCCTCTCTCTCTCTCCTGTCTTTATTCTCTCCAGAGCCTACATTGATAAACAATTACGAGCACCAGTGCAAACACACCCAAACCCTAAATCTTCTTTCACTCTCTCTCCATTTCTTTAATCTATTCCCTCTCTATCCCCATCACCCGCCATTGATAAACAATTTCCCTGACTGGTCCAGCGCATTTCCATACACAAATTCAAAATCACTACATGAACTCTGTCATCCCCCACCCCCTCTACTCTACCTCACTCCTCATACCTCTTCAATTGCCCTCTCCGATATTAGCATGGGATCAGATCGGAGGAGAGCAAGCAGGACAGGAGCTGACAGCAGGCATGACAAGCAGCCAGATCAATATAGTGCCCGAGGGGAGGAAGGGAGGCATGATGTGTTGGAGAGAGAAGAGAGCGTAGCAGAGGCACTGGTGCCGGGCCAAGGTTAGACCAATGGTTCCATTGCATTAACAAGAACACAATTGATCTGACAATACCACTTATAATAGCAATTAAGTCTATCTGGACATGCTTTTAACCTGCATGCTACCTTTGGGGGAGGGAGAGAACTAGAGAGACAGAGAGGTAGGCGGAGGATACTTTGCATTTATATATAAAAGGTAACTCTGCACACACTCACTATAGACAGTATATACACATTATATAGATTATATTAGGGACCTACCTAGCATGACCAGGTATGTGATGCCTTGCTCGTTGCCACTGGGGTAGGTAGCATACTCGCAGATGTACTTCCCCTCATCGGTCATCTTAACACCGCTTATCTGGATGGAGGGACTGGCCAGGTTTGGGGGACTGGGTGTGAAGCTGACTCTGCCCTTCACGGGCGAGTCGGGGTAGTTGGGATCAAAGCTGGGGTGAAACACAGCGATGTTGATCCTTTCTCCGTCCTTCGGCTCGTAGATCCACGTGACCTGTGGTGGAGGAGGCACAGGGTCGGTGGTTAGGATGCGCACGGTGACTGGGAAAATTAACGGGCCTCATTTATCATGGCATTGATAAGCGACACAGGGGAGCATTTTAAGACATCCACATTTTGCTGTAAACTCCACGGGGCAGCGTACACAGCATCACAATCAAATAAGTGGAGCAGGTATGAATATGGATGTGAGTTTTTCAGGAGCAGTACTCTCTCTCTCTCTCTCTCTCTCTCTCTCTCTCTCTCAGCTGCTCTTAGCGGAACCAAGCAGAGTTGTGCATTTCCCACTTCATTGAGATGCGACTAAGAAGTGTGCACATTACCATATTCAATCCCCTAAAGCAAAATGAAGCTTGGTATTGTTTGTTTGGAGTAATAAAACATTAAGCCTAAATGTGATAAAAACCTACTACTAGCCTTAGGATTATTTCTGTGGGCTATGATTTGTTAGATTAAGGTTTAATGTGCTAAGTAAACAAGGCACATGGACCTGTATTATCATTTTATGTTTATTTTGATTGCAATGAATTGCTCTTGTCCACCTGTGCAGCTAAGTTTCACCCACCTGCAGAATCAGGTCGACACATAATTGACAAATACTTTACAGGGAAATAGCCACATGTTTAGTCAAATATTAAATTGTGTATTCGTTTAATGTCCAATGTCTGTTTGCTTCAATTATGAAAGCACATTGTAGTCCCAAGCAATTTTAACAAATTGTAGTGTGTCAAGTCAGCACAATGAGCTGCAATTTCAGGATGAAACAGACATTTTATTAGAATTTCATACCGCAAACCCAGTTTGGAGTTGATATGAGTGCGGTGGTATAAAGAAGTAATCGAATCCAAACTGAAAAAGAAGAAAACAATTGTATCATGACAGTGTGTATCTGACCATTGTGAGCTGAATCCCAGTGGCATCAGTGAAGGCGCAGCGCAGGTTGACTGTCTGGCCGGGATACGACGACACCTCAGGCTCCACCTTCACCCGCTGACCTGACGCTCCTAGGAGAAACAGAGAAAGAGAAAGATTAATGTCTGTTTCCTTCCTTCCCAAGCTAGGAGAGGGGGCAAGGAAAGGGAGCAGAGGAATCATGTTGGTACAAAGCCTCCCGATGATAAATGAGGACAGTGTGGAAGTGTCTGGTACAACAGAGGACAGCATTAGTGAACCCAGGCAAGTAGGCCAAGAGTCTGGTATCTCTCCATGACTGTGCACGTGTGGATGGAGTGGACGAAAAAGAAAGGGGATGTGTGCTGGAAATAAAAAGAGGAAAGCCAGTTCTCTTTTGCACACAGGTCATAAATCATCTGGAAGGGTCGTGCTTTTCTGTAACCTGCCATTTGCTGTGCCGACACATTCCTGTGTTACAGCAAAGAGTCAAAATAAATATGCTTTTCTTAGTGTGTTGTGTCAGTGGGCGTGTGAGAAACAGAAAGAACGAGGGAGCTTTAGAACGACAATCTGTCCCTGTGTGTGTGTGTGTGTGTGTGTGTGTGTGTGTGTGTGTGTGTGTGAGAGAGTGTGTGAGAGAGTGTAATCCAGGTCTCTGTGAAAATGTAATTGCTTGTATGAGTAAGCGCGCATTAGTGTATGTTAGCAAGATGGCACCTGTTTTAAGTAAGAGTGGATTACCTGCGGATACACAGCTTCAAATGTCTGCAGCCAGGGCTATGTGCGCGAATGCGTGTGTGCTCACAACGTGTTTAGCAGCAAGCTACACACATACAACAGCAGAAATGAAACACAACTTCCCCTAAAGACAAACAATTACTTGCAGAACTAGTTCCACTAGTTTGTGCTGAGCCGAAGCTGTTGTGTTGAAACTAATATGATCTGGAGGGTTGATGGAAAACACACACACACAGACGAAACTCATAGGCTAGGAGATAAGAGGAAAGGGCAGTGCTGTCTTTCTCTTTTGACGAGCAATAAACACCACACCTGCTCTTCTCTAGGGAGATCTGAGATATCAATACAGAGGAAGAGAAGAGGGAGAAGGAGCGAAAGACTGAGTGGGAAAGTGGAGGAAAACAAGCCTTTCCTAGAATAACACCAGCTCTCCCAGGACCAGCCCAATTTACAACCACAAAACAACCCCCTTGTAGCCACAGAGGAACCTCTGGACAACCACTAAGCAGCCCGTGGGAGCAGCACTGAGCCTTATTGGGCTGGAAAGAGGAACATCTCTCTCTCTCTCTCTCTCTCTCTCGCTCTCTCACATACACGAGCATATCTGTGCAAGAAGACACACAAAAGCATGTGCACACACATTCATACACATATACATCTGACAGCTTTATTGTTGAGCTCCTGGTCTGGGATATTTCAAATGTCTACAGCATTTAGTGAAGATCAAGCTACAACCCTTTTGTCAATCTACCTGAACTACTCTGACTAACAACAGATGAGCTTTGGGAATGTGAGCTGTACTCTGGTTACTAAAGGATGTAGCAGAGCAGGGGACAAGGGGATGAATGGTTATTGAAACCCTTGATTACTAGTCTTGATTGGGGTGTATGGACTAAGCCAGCTTGACATGTCAGAGGTCATTACACAATGTGGCACTGAGGATAAGTTACTCCGCCTCAGATTTCACTCGTGTGCACATGTGCAAATTCACACACAAACACATGCACAGCCGTTGTGTCCACACATAATGTGAGGGCAGAGCCGAGCTGGGCCTGTTGTCTGTCATTCGAAGGCAATAAGAAGAGAGCCAACACAGGTCAACTCCTGCCATAGCTCAGATGAGAGACAGGCTGGCCTTATGAAACTCTATACAGCCCCAGGGAAATGAATATTACACACAAGACACACAAAGACTTGCATGCCCTCATCCTCCATGATAGTCCCCAAACCCCAGTCCTGAAGACTCAGAGACTCGATGTCATTAGAACAGAAGATACAGAAAAGAAAAAGTCAGCGTGTGCACGCGTGTGCATGTACACGGACACAACAGACTTTTGAAAATGCTGAAGCGAGGCGGCATTTGAAATAGTAATTGTCAGTATAAATATTTAGAGAGCATTGGTCATATTAAACAGAAGAGAGAGACGGGAGGCGGAGAGAGACAGGAACTGAGGGAATTAGAGAATAAAAGACGGTTCAAGGGTAAGACAGAAGAAAGGAGGAGCGACAGAGACGGAGGGAGAGAAAAAGAGAGTTGGAGGGGAGGAGAGTGAGAACAGAAGCATTGTGTCACCGCTGCTCTACTTTACAGTAGCTCTGCTGCCTGCAGGTGACATATACAAGAAACGCCACCAAACCAAACGCACATGAACAAACAAATGCATGCACACACAAACTGCCCTCTTCACCATCCTCAAGTACTGTCACCTATCATTATGTCTTTAACACCCACATGATGCGCACGCACACACACACACATTATGCTGATGGGGCTGCGACAGCCCTGCCATATTAACACAGTCTTCTCTGATCTCCCGCCTGGTCACGCTGACATTTCCATATTTCCCACCATTCGTCTGTGAAGAGGAAAATGAATCAGGATGGAAGGAAGGAGGAGAGGAAGTGCGCTAGGAGGATGGAAGGAAGGATGAAAGGAGGCAAGAGACAGCCTGGGAATGCCAAAGTGATGAAGGATGAGAGTGGAGGACAGGGGAGGGGAGGGGGTGTAAGGAAAGTGGGGATGAAAGTGCGTGAAGAGAATGCCAGGAATAGAGAATGAAAGCGAGGGAGCGAGAAGAGAAAGTGGTGAGAGAAGAGGAGAGAGGAGGAGGATCTCAGAGGGGAGACGGTGTGAGCTATAAACAAGGTTAATAGGAGACGGCTGAGGGACAAAAGAGAGAGACATTTAGAAGAGTGAAATAAGAGGAGTGAGAGAGGAAGTAGGTGAAAAAGAGACCAAGAGAGATGTGATGGGAGAAACTAAAAATGGAGAGGGTGGTACAGGTAGAGAGAAACAGAGCGAGGAGAGGCAGATGAGGGGAGAAGAGCGGGAGGTGTGAAGCAGTGAGAGGCAGGGTAGACTCCACACCTGACCTTGTGAGAAACACTGTGGCTGTGAATAGCGAGAGAGAGAGAGGGAAAAAAAAAAAACAGAAACAGAGTGAATGAGCCAGAGGAAGAGAGAGAGCGAGTAAAAAAAAAAAAAAAGAAAACTATAAAAAAAAAACTCAGAAAATCCTAATTTTCTCTGCAGCCCATTTGAGCCAGTCGTGGCTTATAAAACGAACAGACGCTTATCAGCCTGTGTCCGCCTGCCTCGCTGCCTGGCTGGCTGACTCCGACGCCTAATGGCATTCATGTCCTCTGCCTGATCCCCACTATAGTGAAGAAAAGCACAACGTCAGGGGGACAGGGAGTGCAGGCCATCACCTAAAATATCTAATGGCCTTCAGAGCTCACTGACGCTCTGCCATTTCATCAAGCTAGTGGCTATGCACTGTCAGGTGGGCTAGAATGAAGCTTTCCCCATTCTCCATGTTCTTGAAGATTGCTTCCACACATTGTGTGTGTGTGTGTGTGTGTGTGTGTGTGTGTATGTGTATATACTGTGTGTGTGTGTGTGTGTGTGTGTGTGTGAGAGAGAGTGAGAGAGAGAGAGAGAAAATGTGGGTTTTTCTTTGGCCTTTCTAGAGCACTGCTGTCTCACTAAGCATGCTGGGCTTTCATTATTCTTCCAGGTCTGCGCGGATTTCTCCATTTCCATTATTCTCTTGTTGTTGTTGTTGTTGTTATTGTTGTGCCCACCCTCTCCACTCCCGAAGAATAATAGCTTCGATACAGGCAGTATGGAGTGCAGGGTGGGGCGTCACAATCTGTCCCGATGCAATCTGCTTCTTTCCTCCTCAAACATAATCTTTTTCTTACAGGGGAATTAGAATGATTCCCAGCCCACCTTCCAAACTTGATAACTTGACGTGCTGGGTTTCGGACCTGAGGGTGGCACTGATGTGATGTAATGAAATGAGCTTTTCTGGTACTGCAAGACCCATTTTGGTCAAACTTCACAATACAAAGAATGTCTGTGCGGTATATAACCACCTCTGCAGCCTTAGTGGCTTAATGATTGCTTGCCTATAACCAAAATAATATGAACACCTAAACATGAGTACACCACATTGACAAACAGCTCAATAAGTAAATGTCCATTAAAAAAGGTACAGGTATGTTTGGATCTTGTTTACAAAGGCCAGGTTTTGCGTCACATCCCTTGAAACTGCTCAGATGTTCATATGGAGGGCTCATTATCTGTCAGCCTACAACACATGGTGTACCTTGGACTGCAAGATGCCATAAAATTCCTCCTTCTGAATAAATGCATGTAGAGTGTCCATGTTATTACATATTCACCACTATGTTTAACAGTAACCAGAAGACACTGCGGGTTGAAGTCATCCTTGATCTTCCCCCAAACAAGAACCTGAGTGTTGAAAAATAGTTAAGTATGATCTATCAGATACTTTTTCATTGTTCAAAAGTCTAGTGTTTATTCTCAGTACAACAGTGTCTGCCTGCCTTGGATACAAGTGGTTTCTAAATGAAAGCTCTGCCAAATACCTGCTTTTTGTTTTTTGTTTTTTTGAGACATTGGCACAGAGACGCCGATTCAATTCCGCGATTATTACTGGGGCTGTAGTTTTGTACAGTGCAGCTTGTAAGTATTGGGACAGTGACACATTTTTCTGTTGTTTTGGCTCTGTACTCCAGCAAACGGACTTGAAATGAAACAACACCCAAGATTAAAGTGCTGACTTTCAACTTTAAGGTTGTTTGAGAGTGTTTACTTTCATACTGTTCACCTCCTGTGTGGGAGTCACTGCCCTTTTTGTACATAGACCTCCAATTTTTGAACAGTGAATGTGGATGTCCAGATGTTTTATAACTAACCTGTCAATCCCCTCATGAAAAGCAACAGCTTGTGGCCACTGTTCCTTCAATACTGTTCCCTTTATCGCTTTAGATACTGTAATACTGCAGTTTTTGTGCACCCGTAATTTGGGCGCTGACTGTTAATGTGTTTGGAACTCCGACAGCTCCTTTGTGCAGCTTTGAAAACTCATAAGCAGAGCCGGTCAAACGTGTACTAAAGCTGACTCACACTATCTGGCATTCTAGTTAGAATGGCCTGCCTGTGTAGCCGCCCTTGTAACTGTGATTTCTGTGTGATGTTGCCATTATTGTGTCCAAACCAAAACAGTGACACTGCTGTGGCTGCGTGTCATGTCCAAACTGCTGCTGGTGTGCACTAACAGCCGTTATCAGCTGGACTCTGGAACGGCACCAACCTGAACCTGCTGTCTGCTGCTGCTACCCGACACTGTTGCAGCACTGGTTCCTCTGACCTTCACACACACACACACACACACACACACATCTGACCTTCACACACACACACACACACACACACACACACACACACACAGAAAGCCGCACAAACCTACAATGAACGTGCACACAATGTGCAAGCGCACACACACATTTAGATGTGGATACTTTGGTATGCAGGGAGCAGAGTGGGAATGCAGCTTAGCTTTGACAGGCGAGGCAGTTTGACAAGCCAAGAATAAAACTAGGAAATGAAGACTTGAGATGTGTCTTGTCTTCTCATTGACCTTTCCACTGGGCTCTCTATAAGGGGCCAATCGATAGCACATGAGAAAGCTACATTTAGAAGTAGCCACTGCTCATTATGGACTTCTCCGATGACATCCTATTATAATTCATTCATGCTGTAAGCTTTACTAGTGGGAGCAATTGAGTCGAAAGCACCTTGGTTTGATGAAGAAGCACACTTCAAAAGACTTCAAGGCTATCACGTGAGATCTGCACTCAAAAATCACCTTAGATGCTCAATTAATTTGGAAATGCAAAAAGAAAAACTGTTGTAAAAAGGGTTTGGCGTTACAGCGAGGTTGCATGCAGGAGACAGGAGGTAAAAAAAAACAAAAAACAACCCCTGTGATGCAACAGGAGCAGAGGAAAAAAGGTGCAAGAAGAAGGGAGTGCTACATTTCACTTTGTTCACAGTGACATGATGAAATATTTGATAACTGACTCTGAACACAGAGGGTGGAAAGAGAAGGGGAATCAGACACACAGGCAGAAATGAGGAAGGGAGGCAGAAACGCATGAAATGTAACAGAAGGGGAGCAAAGGAGAAATAGGGGTTTGGAGGGAGGGACACAGGGAGACATGAACAGGCTTCAAAGTGCCAAGGAGAAATGAACAGCTGGAGGAGAAATCTGCACAGGGAGGTGTGTGTGTGTGTGTGTGTGTTTGGTGAGTGTGTGTATACACATGCATCTGTATACTTATGCATATTCCTATTTAGTTGCCTGTTTATAACAAACATGCCCTAGGACTCAAGCGAATATCATTTGCAAAAATAAGCATTTGCCAATTCAATTAAGTGTATCATCTTAATGAAAAAAGACCCAGCAGGGAAGTTTAAAAACCCTTAAAAATAGAGTTTCATACTCTTGAAACTGTGAAAACTTCAGCTCGAAATGCCAAAACCTCCTGCATCCAAAGCTGGACCATGACCTTATTCTTGCCGTGAGACTAAGTCTATACAGTATGCATGAGTTCGAGAGGAAGAGGAAACTGGCAAAGTAGAGGAATTCACAATGGGATCTCCCAGCCATTTAACTGCAGGGGCCCTGAAATGAAATTACATACACAATGGCCCATGCATACATCTCCGTGGACCTCTCTCTCATCCTCCATCTTCCATTCTCAGTTATGTACATACCACAAACAGAAGATTTCAGGTCTAGCAAGCTCAGGCGGTCAAACAGGTCTGAAATGGGAATCATGTTTGTTTGAATGAAATTGGAAAAACAGGAGTCATCCATCAAACATACAATGGGTTATTTTGTTTTACTGCAGCATATTGCGCCTTGCAACATGATGAACCTTACAACCAATAACATACACAACACGCTTAATCATTTAGCATCTGCCAAGCTAAGGGAAAACCATGCATAAAAGATAAAAATGACTTGCAAAGTAGTCAAAATGGTGTGTGTGTGTGTGTGTGTGTGTGTGTGTGTGTGTGTGTGTGTGTGTGTGTGTGTGTGGTCGTGGTGAGACAAAACACACACGTACAACTGCTAGGTAAAGCATAACCACGTTTAGACAGGCAGTCACAGAAACACATACAGGGTGGAGAGGCACTCCTCTCCACTGGGTGAATAATTCATCCCCGGCTAAGAAAGAAAGCAGTGTGCTCTCCTCCTCCTCCTCCTCTTCTTCTTATCTCTTCATTATTGATAAACACCAACATCTACACTGTACCTGACCCAGGAGAGAGAGGGGAAAGAGAGCGAATGAGGGAAGGAGTGAGATGGTCAAAGACTGCCATAAAGAATGACTCTGGGACACGAAGAAATACAGCAACTGTGTAAAGTAGAGGTGTATAAAGCATAAAACACAAAAAAGAAAATGGCCACGGCTATAAGACATGGGCGCGGTTTTATGGTTTTGCACGTTTTCATTTGGCGCTGGGCCCGTTTAGGGTCAGTAAAGTCTTGCTTGTAACATGCAGTTTACTGTGGACAGAAAGGACACAGCTCTCCAGAGCCAAACAAATAACTACTGCTTCTATACGGCCTTCCTACTGCTATCACTCCAACCCACTGAATAAGTGACTGAATAACTTACTGGCTGGATGGCTGACAGACACCCAGCTCCCCTGCGGCTCCTGGCTCTGCTTTGTCTGTTCGGGCCCTGCACATCATTCTACCTCCACAGCTCTCGCCTTCTCTCGGCATCGCTCACTTGCTTTTTCTTTTCCCCCTCCATGCCATAGCCCTGTCCTGTCTTTTCATTTTGGAATAAATCCTTTTCATCCCTCTGGCTCATTCTGCTCTTCCTTGACTACTTTCTTTTTTTTTTTTACTCTGCTAGTTCTTTTTCTGTCTGACTTCTTCATTCTAGCCCTGTGTGCCATCGCTCCTCATGGTAATTGTACCGGGCATGTTATTTCAGCCCTGCATGTAATTTTGGGTTTTACTGCCGGGTGACCATAGTGACAGATCTGCAGTCAGTGCGCAAGTATAAAATGTAAATCTGAGGCTTTGGAAAAACATTTTTCAGACAGGTCTAGGGTCAGTGTCTGAGAAATATCTTGATCCATTCTCCATTATGCATGCTGAGGCCTTGCACCTCTTTATCAGGTCTAGCAGTAAGCTTGCCAAAAAAAATCCTTCAGACATCACTTTCTGAATGACTTTGGAAGTGTGTGTGTGTGTGTGTGTGTGTGTGTG
>VMKM01003801.1:0-28541 GCA_008360985.2 Macquaria ambigua | reverse complement strand
TGCAGTGCTCCAAAACCACAGACTACACCTCTAAATATCTACAAGAGACTAATTATGACGGGACACTGTGTCACAGCATCCAGTACAGATCTGGAGACAAACGGTACATGTTAGTTGGACCCAGAATGAGTATAGGATCTACTATAGTCCCTGGCAGCCATGCAAATACACTAGTGCTCCCTGACAGGAGGAGGACATCTGGAGAGGTAAGAAAGGTCACTTTATTTCAAGGCAGTTCTGGTATGATCAAAGTGCCAAAAGTACTGAATCACACCACCTATTCAGAATAGCTGGATAGAAATGGGCCTCAGACCTAAGATTCATCACTGGGGTAAATGAGGAGGTTCTGTGTTGTTATGAGACTGTTGAGTTAAGTTGTTGGTTTACAGGTGGCAGTATGGTTGATTCTTACAAAGCCCACAGTTTTAATTGATTAGTAAATAACATGTTGGACTGCAGTTAGTATGCTGTGTTTGTGTTAACTCAATGCTGTGTTGTCCCTATGTACTTAAAAATAATTTCTCCAAGAAATGATACAACCTTATGAAATATATTGATTATGTGTGGGCCAAGTAGATTGTTGTGAAATACTGGAAATATGAGTTCTTAAAATAAGCAGATGTTTCTGTAAATAGAAATATATACACTTTCTCGTAACACTGAAGACATAGTTGCTTTATAGAACAAGATAACATATCCAAAAAAACTCTTTCCTTCAAAAAATGAATGCCTCTAAACTGTTATATTGTGTCTGTTTAGTATTTCATCACATTTTACTTCTTTCAGACCTTTGAGAACTTAGTATTCAGTGCACTGACCGACTTTGACTATTAATTATTTAATCTGTGATGTGCCTATTTCAGGCCATGAGCTGTTGTGTCATAGTAGGTCATAAGCTTGCTTTGAAACATAATAAATCCCTCACAAATGCCTTCGCACAATGAAGGATAGTTTATTCCAGTAACTTCTGAAGCTTTTCCATCTGCATCATTTGAGCTACTGTATCTGGTCCTCCTCGTCTGATATAATGTTCTCTCAGTACCTACATTTCCAGATAGTCATTTGAAAAAGACATGTTAGCAGTTATAATTTGTGTTTAACTCTGAGAGTATACAGAAATTGTAGTCTGTGTGTTTTACACGCTTGTACATACACATATTTATGTTTTATTTATTTATGTGCCTATCCATTAGGGTTGTTACGAGTGTGTAAAGAGAGTAACTGACCGACTGACAGAGTTACTTGGGGTCTGTGCTCGCTGATGTAGTTGAGGTGATTCAGTGGTCCATGAATGGCTACAGCTACGACAGAGAGAGGGGGAGAGAGACAGCCTGCGGCTGGTGTGCAGTGAATCACAATGTACAGCCAGTCAGGTGGGGTTGGGGCACTTTGCTTCAGCATGGATCTTCATTCATTACAGGACTGCAAAGCAGCAAGAAATATATTTTTTACTTGATTGGCTTGTTGTGCTTTGGACTTGAAAAATACTAGACAGTGATGTAAAAGAGTGTATATGGTACAGTGTGTACATATATATATATATATATATATACACACACACACACTAGCTTCTGTGCAGATGAGCCCTTTTGACTGACTAAAAAATAGGTCATATTTTATCACATGTGTGAAAGTCTGCATGCTAGGCTTCTGGGCTGATTCTCTGTCGAACACTGTGCGTTGCCCATAGCAACACATGAGGAGATCCACCTCTCTGAGTCTACTGGTTTCCACAGACTAGCATGCACTCAGCGGTCTTAGCAACAGCAGTGGAAGAGGATGAAGGAGGGAGGGAGGGAGAGAGAGAGCAGCAGAGGAGGGGGGAGGGGAAGTGGCTTTTGTATGGCTCATCTATAGACGTCTCACAATATTTAATCAAAATGGGTTTATTTAGGTAGAAACACATGGATTATGTCAGTGAGATCTCCATTGTAAATCAGGCAACAGATGGTATAGATATGGAAGCAACAGTGAAGGCAGGAATAGTAGCTTCTAATTAGATATTTTATAGTATGGGGATAATCTTTTCTCCCAAACAACTGGGTCAACCTTAGATTTTCTGCCTAGAAAACGACTGTCAGAAAAACATGTATTTTAAACTGTCATTAAATTTGTCTTTGTTGAAAGCTGATGGCATATTTTGAGCCACTGAGCAGCATGTGAAATAAAGCAGTAAGCCAGAGTGGAGTATGAATGCAGGAAGGGAAAGGATCAGTTCAGATTCAGAGTAAGGCAGCTGCTCTGCTTCTTGAAGGACAGGCTGAACTCTTTATCTGCAGTTTCTCTGTCCAGTTCTATTCAGCACTCTACTGGAGAGCAATAACTTCCTCTCTGTGTGTATGTATGCATATTTTATGTGCACATGTTTGTGTGTGAGGCATCATGCTGCTGCAATACAGCAGCAGTGCTAAGCTGTGCCTGGACAGCAGATGCCCAGAAAATAATTACTGATGTGATTAAAAATGGGTGCATCTCATTAAACCTAAAAAGTGCAGGGTTGTGTGTCCGGTTACACTGTCAGCTGGTTGTCTGTGAGAACAAGACGTCTCTTACTGAATTGTATATCACCGCACTTGTATTACTTCGCCCTGGTATTTTTGGGAGAGAAAAGAATGAATGAGAGAAGAGGAGTGGATGAATTGCAAGTAGGGTCATGAGCTGCATTCAGAATGCAAACACATGGGATGTGGCTTGGTCCATTGATGAATCAACACATTATGTTTGATCATGCTAATTGTTTTTGCCAGGCACAATAAACACAATAAGATGGCAATTTTAAAAAAAGTACTTCTATAGTTTGTAACTAGGTGATCTTGATTTTGATCCAAAACATTACTGTAAAACAGGAGACTGTAAACTGAATACAGCATGTCTATCATAGTATATTTTCACTCTGTATACTCTCTTTAGCGGGGGTGTGGCTGCTTGCTCCGGTGGCTTTGTCTGTCTGCTTGGCTGCCTCAGCATATCAGTGCAATTGTGTTTGCATGCCAAGTGTCTGCACTGAAAATCATTCACAGTGCAATGACCCTTGTGTTTTGTGTGTCTGTGTATGTTGTCTTTGTTAAGTGGGTGAGAGCAGTTTCCTCATTAAACCGTATTCAGTGTCACAGGGAGAGAGGGTAAGAGGACAAGCTAAATGTCAGAGAGAGAGAGAGAAAGGAGACAGCTGTTACAGCAAGACTGTTTGTACTGTATGTGCTGTTATTTCAGCAGCTTGAGAGAAGTAGCCTTATTTTATTTGGCTGCTTATCTGCATTCATACAAACAAAAATGCTGTCAAACTCTTCTCCCTGTGTTTTACTCTTTGTCTTTGCTTTCTAACATTTTCTGCATCCAGCTCCCTTACCCCTTTTATCCACATTTTATGTAAAGCTTTCAAAACTTGTTCCCCCCCTACAAACTGTATACCCTTTCTTTGACATTTTTTGTTAGACACGACAATATAAATGTTATGCTATAAGATACCATTCCTTGTAGTACTCCCTGTTCTTTTCTGCCTCTGTTCTGTTTCATGCAGTGGCCTGCTTTTCCTTCCTCCGTGTTTGCAGCTTCCCTCTCTGTCTCCACACCATTCCTCTCCTCCTTCTTTACCCTCCATATTGATATCACTCTCAGTTTCCCCCTCCCCCATCCCACTCTTGGCCTCCTTTTCCTGCTTTTATGTCTGTCCTTCGTTTCCTCTTTCATATGCCACCCTTTTCTGTCTCCCTATCGCTTTCTGTCTTCCATTCTGTAGTCTATCTCCTCTCTCGTTCTGCCACATGCTCTTTAGCTCTGTGTTGCTGTGCCTCATGCCTGTAGGGTTGTGGCTGTGGATGCTGCATGTGCTGCTGTTGTGTGTCAGTAGGGCACGTTCTCTCTTATTGCTCCAGCTTTGTTGCAGCATGGCAGCACTCACATTGAGGTCAGTAGCAGTGATGGTAATCAAATTTACGCACACAGTAGGGTACAACGACAACAGCTACTATCTTTATGTTCACACTTCACACATGCACGCTTGTGCTCATGGACACACACATGCAACAACACATCACGCACAGTCGCATATGCCTAATCCACTTTACTGAAAGGCACTTTCACAGCAGAAAGGGGGCTGGATGGATAGAGGGAGAGATGTGCAGAGAACAAGAAAACGGAGAGCATGCTCCCTTGGTGATATAGTGACTCACAGAAAGAAAGAAAGGCACATGCACTGTGACAATTATATAAATCAAAGCCCTGTGCCAAAAATCAGATATCCTGCATTGACTGAAAACATGTCTTAGAATATCATATGGAAATGGCTATTTTCATGATTTCAGAATTTCTTCTGAGTAACCTCTGTTATGCCACCAGCTTTATAAACAGGAAGACTGTACCCTATCCCAGACCAAACTTTCACCACTGACACAACACTGGTCCAGACAACAGCTCCCAAATACTAACACTGGCTGACCCATGTCACTGAGTGGCCTCACTGGGTGTGTAATTACACAGGTGACATAGCTGTTTAATGATGTTTAATACTGGAACTAACTATAGCTTCTGTATGTCACTGCTCATTCTCTCTTGCTCAGTATACTGTATACTACTTTAAATGAACGCATGGTTGTTCGAGCCAAGATGTTAGTTTAAACCATTTAATTCAATCCGTGCCCTCCTCTCTACTGTGGTGCTTTGCAAACTTTTAAGTCTCTATATACTCTATCCCTCTGCCTGCTCTCTCTTTATGTGAAACATCTGTTTATTAGTTTCTATCTCCTGTAAACCTTGCCTTCCTATGTTCGATCAGGTCAGTAATTTAAAGCCACTTACTGTACAGCTGGACTCAATGATTACTGAGATAAGGCCTCCCACCACTTGACTATTAGATTATGTTCCTCTCTGCTCTCTTTTCCCATCTTTGTTGCAGCTTCTTGTCAGAAAAAAAAAATGATCAGCATTCAATCTGGCTAACAAGCACTGTGCATTATTTTAATTTTTTGATCAAGCTGAACTGTGGAGGCAGGTGATTAGCCATTTATATAATGTTCATCAGTAACATTTCACCCCCTCAGCACTATATATAAAAAGAGAACAGGTGAACATGGAGCAGCTTAGGCCTGCCACTGAACATACTGATTGGTTTAAGAAACAACCCTGATATTTTTGTTTAGCCTTTGAGTTAGGTCTGTCAGTGCAACAATACTCACAGTATAGTACTTTAACAACAGCAATTAGATCTGTAGTTCTAGACAGCAATGCTTTTCCATTTTGTCCTTTGCTTGTTTTTGACATCTATTAACATACTGGGTTCATTCAGAGTGCTAGTAAGCATTTTCATTTTCTGTGTCACAGAGTATTGATTTTTTATCACCAGTCACTTACAGTTGACAAGGTTGACTGGAGTTATTTTTAACTAAGCTGATGTGTCTCTGGATGGAGGAAGGGAAGTGGTATATCAGTTTTGGTTGTTGACTATTATATTGGCATTATGTTGATTAATAGTTAAATTTGCTGTATTAAGTTCTATTGTATTGTGCTGCATAAACTCCATACTGTCCAGCTTATAGAGCATTTTGTCAATAAGCTGTTTGTACATCTCTGTGTAGTGCTGTACTTTGAACGCAAAGTGGCAGAGAAGGGTTGGACAAAAGTGAAATGTCTCTTGTGGGTAACAAGTTAGACTAACTATAAATTAATATTTCTCAGTATTATGGCATTTACATTTTGTGACTTTACTCCACACTACATCGTCATGCTCAGACAGTGCAGAAAACAATCTTTTTTTTTTTCAATGGCGACTATTTGACAATGACATTAAATTAACTAGTAACTCAACATGCAGATGATGTACTACATTTTTTTTGCCTCTGGCTTAAGAGGGCAAAATCAGAGTCAGTGGGCCAAACATTTCATTGTGGGCTGCATTCACAACTGTGGGCCAAGACTCCCTGGCACAGCTCCTTTCGCTCTTGTCATTTGTCCTAGAACATGACGAGACTGGTTCAGAGCCATGTATGGCTTTGATGTCAATTGGCCCAGGCTAGTCACTACTCTTAAGTATATGGGTCAGACCTGGTTCTTCCATGTTGATAGAGATACATGCCAGTTTTATTTTTGAGCTTGTCTGACCTGGTTACCTTTGTATCATAGTAAATAGTAAAGATAAATAATAAATGTTTTAAAGAATCTGTAAAATGCTGTTTCTGTCTCACTCCTATCTCTTTCATGCCTGGTATTGTGTGAGCAGGTCAGACCCTTTCTCCTCCCCACCACTTGGTTATATAAGCCCTCAGTTTCATTATGTCTCAGTCCATTGACTCATGGCTGTGTGGATGAGTCCTATAGGTTGGATCTTGCCACTCTCATTTTAGAATCACTCCACTGCAGCTGCATCAAGGCACTGAGGCCTTTCTCCCGGGTGTTAACCGGGTCTACTTCTGTGAGCGTTAACAACATTGCACTAATGAAAACCATTTGAGCACACTGTCTTCCTGTGTCATTTTAAATCCATGCTGGATGATATGAGTTAAGCTCAGGGTGCTGCATTATGCTGATGTGCTCTTTTGCTTTGTTTTTTAAATGAACTGATCTGTTAACAATCTAATGATTTACCAAGGATAATAATATTAATACAATAACAGTGTTGAACACCATGTGGGCCTACCTTGTCTGTCTGATGTAATAGCCAGTGCTTGACAGCTTTGCTAATTGCAGTTAGCCCTGTGCTATGTTTAATTTTTTTTTTTCCCTGAATCAACAGAGGTCAGAACAGATGTAGGTCTGCACTGCTCTTGTTTGGCATCAGTGCTCATACAGCCACAACATCTGCTGCTGTGCTTAGGTCATCACTGCAGGCCTGGAGGATTGAACTGACTGAGGGGTCATTCGCAAGGCTGCATGCAAGACTAACAGCTATTAAATGGAAAACTAGTGAAGCCTGGTTGAAAATCCCCTTTAAGTTCAACTTGTTGCTAACCTAAGAGTGTCCAGTGTCCTGAGAGCTAGATTTATGGGATGGGGTTGTGATCTCTGATTGAAAGAATGCATGAATGGGTGAGGGATATCCAGAGTCAGCTGTTTAGACATTGGATGCAGCCTTGGTAAGAGGATTGCCTTCTTACAGCACTATCCCTGCACTGCTCACTGTGGGATATATGGGGTATACAGCCACAATTGCCACACACTTGTCTGATTAATACCGTATGTTGTATTTATTTATGGCCACGCATGGATGGGATCAGATGTTGGCTGTTAGAGGGATCCAGTCTCTAGCTGCAGGGTTCCTCCTCCCCCTGTGGCTATTTGCCCCCACCTAGTGCCCCACTAAGCATCTTGGGTAATTGCTTAGCCTTGTTTTTAGCAAGTGCATCCTTATTTCTCTGAATGCTGCCTGTTTGGGTATTCACAACAGTGAAGCTGTATAGTGAAGCTTATGTGTGTTAGTGACTTATTTAATGTAGCCACAACATTCTCTTTTTCTTTTAATACTTTTTTACATCTTTAGCCAGGTGTGCAGAGTTACAGTTACAGGCTACGTGTCTGTTCAGTTACAAGGTTTTAGCTGGAGAGAAATTGTCCAAAAACTAATACAGAAACAACTTTATATCTTTATATATCATGACCCTCTAAGAAGATCCTGCTTCTCTTGTACTGTAAGGCATTTTCAAAAAAGCGATTAGATAAACTCAGGCAAGCCTGAGTGTAAACGGTGAAGTCGTTTTTGATTTTATTTTTCCTTAAAAGTTAAAATGTCAAAGGTGCAAGTTTTCTTCTGACATCAGTGATAGATTGTTTTACAACAAAACAGCCGTTTTCTATTAAAAAAGCAGGTAAATGTGGTCAGTATGCACTCAGCATATGTGTTTACAGAAATATAATTAATTGATCTGTGTCTTTCAGGACTGCACAGGGAGTCACTGTGCTGATATCAAGTGTGTGTGATCACATGACATTGAAACGGTTATGTAGATACAGAGAGAAAGCCTGTTTTTAACACTGATTAAAGCTACAGCCTGAAACGTCTTATCAGTTTTCTTCTTATTTTTGTTTTTTTTAAATGGTCTCATTTGGCTCCTTCTGGTCATCTTTCTGAGTGTGAACCAATGAGCTGTTCTGTACAGTGGGTGAGTCATCTCATCCCACATGTAGCTTTTCATTTTGAGAAGTTGGTTTGCTGTGTTTATTTTTAGGTGAACCATCTGTCATAAAAAAAAAAAATGAAATCAGGAACTCTGGCATCAGATCAGGGTTAGTGCTCGTATTATTCTATCATGATATTAGGGAGATTTGGTGTGATGTGATGCCCTGTAGCCACACACACTTGTGTTGTGTATGTGTGTTTGTGTTTACATGTGTGTTGATCGCTAAATGTCCTTCTATGTTTCCCGCCATCTTATCTAGTGGGTGCAGAGTATGAATAAAACAATGAGACATGGGTGTGGAAGATGAGTGTTAATGCTGTAAGCCTGACTCATATCCCACTCTCTCCTCCCACCGACTGGCTCTCTCTCTCCCTCTTCCCCTGCCTTTGTTCTCGTTATCACTACCCCACTTTTCTCCAGCCTCGCGTGCTTTCCTTCTCATCTTCACCTTTTACTGGTTTCTTTTCCTCTGCTAGCTTATTTCTTCAGTCCACATCTTTGTTTTCATATCTCTTCATTTTTCATCCTTACACAAAGAATCTCTTTCTTTGATTTTCTTCATCCCTCTCCTCCTCCTACGCATCATGATTTCCTCTAGCTGGTACTCTCTCTTATGCCCCCTCCTGTCTCTTCATGTAACTGCAAGCTGACAGAAAATGGCTGACACCTTTTGGAGGCTGGGTTACTCTCTCCCTCGTTCTCTCCCACCTCTCTTACTCATTTAAAGTCTTAGTTTGGTTGCTAATTGCTATTGGAATACATAGTTTTGTCCATTAATCTTTATCCCATCATGCACCCTCCTTTCTCCTCTCTCTTTCTGACCACAGAGACAGCCTCTCCTCTCTAGAGTACCTCCTCTATCTGTAGAAACTGGAGCTGTGAGGAGAGCTGAATACTCTTTCTTTCATTCTTATGTATGCAGCAAAAGTAGGGAGATGGGACACACTACCAAACCTGTGTGGCTCTTCACAGCCTCAGGCCTGGAGCCAAACAGAATAGGAACCTATCCTCCGTTACTGAGTGTGTGTGTGTGTGTCTGTCCTGTATATGAACCCAGAGTGGCTATTTGTTGTTGAACTGACTTGGCTTTGTAAATTGTAAATGGTTACATGCATATGCATGTTATATGCAGCGAGAGAGCTGTCAGACATACTGACAAGGCATGGTTTTATATTTAATAATGTTCTCACTTTCACCCGCCTATATGCCTTACAAATGAGTCAGCATGTTTTCACACTTAAATGTTCCATATATTGAACATATATAATTCAATATAAGACAAACAATCTGACTTAAATTTGTTTTGTGTATTTCCATATAGTAAATACACAATGACAAGTGACCTACTTTCTGTAATATTACTGCACATTTAAATTTTCTTCTAGTTAGTATTAAAATGACACCACAACTTTTTTTTTGTTTTATTAAAGGTTAAGGTTAGGAAAATGTTTCAGGTTTTTTGTTAATATCAGGGTGCATTTTGGTCACAGTGTTGCTTTTTTAAAACGACCCCACATGGTCCTTCTCCTTTTCATATCAGCTGAAAACCATTTGTTTTAAAAAGGGGGGTTTTGTAAGATAAGGCTGGTTGTTTTTAAGTAGTATAGGTTGCAATATTGCCCCTAACCTTTGCTGGTTTGATGCCATGCTCTATGCACTCAGCAATTAGGATCAGCTTGCACAACATGTACAATGTGATACATGTTGTTCTATATTGTTAACTGTCTGTCTGTTGGCTGAGTGCTCATCTCATCATGTCTCATTAAAAGATGAAGCTCTGCTGGTTTCTGGAGTACAGCCTTGGGCCTTATGTTATGGCTTCAGTCTGTGTGTATGTGAGGGCTGCAATATCAGTGATCATGACTACTAGTTACAATTACATATTGTTGTCAAGAAACAGTATTGCAGTACATAAACATGGTTTAATTGATAAACAATTAGTGGTTTCTTATTTTGGGGCTCAAGCACAACCCTATAGCCATCTTTACAAAACAATCTTATTTGTAATTATCAGATTTAAACCCGAGGGCGTCTCTGAAGGTCAGGGGATGATGCTTTTTGTGAAAATAAAAGTAAAATAACACAAATTGTCAGATGCAGGAGCATTATCTTTTTCCTTGCTAAATTTTTCATTCTTGGCCTGCTTTCTTGTTACAATTTTCAAAAGATGATTTATATAATGTGGCTCACTTTCAGATGCTGGCTTTTCCAGCATTTTAACATTAGGTTTTGGTCACATAAGTGCATGTGACACATTCAAAGACTGTGATTAGCCTTTCAGAGTGTTTGATACTGTCAGGGTGATGGCAGATGTAAGGAATGCTTAATCCAATGCTTAATTTCACAGATTTGTATGGATCTTAATTATGGTAACATGACATTATGATGTACTTTTAGCTGCAATTAATTGTGCCCTTGTGCATCTTTCTGAGTCTGTGTCTCTCATCTCATGTAGCTCATGTACATCGCTGTTAGTGTATCACATCATATGTTGCTGTGTTTAGTCGGATGGATTAGATATCAGCAGGGTTTAATAGCAGATAACAAGATCAGGTATCACATGATACATTGAATAGAAAAACTAAATCTTTCATGCACACCAAAACTAAACCGTCCACAGTAGACACTGGGCTAGATAATCTATGCATCACATTACAGATAATGAAGTGAGACTCTGTTTAATGTGAGTAGAGGAGCAAAACTGAGCAGAGACAACAAAGGCGTTTTTAAAATAACAAGGAGTTTGGTCTGCTTGTTTACAGACTACTGTAAATGTGGTCTTTGCGATAAGACTAGAGTATAATTGTTCCCTAAGCCCTTGTTTACTCCCTAATGTTCGTCTTAATCCTGACTCACTTTGCTTTGTCCTCTAACTGAGAACTGGAGTAGTAAATTGTGCTCATGGTGTTTCTTATGGATCAAAGATATATAAGTATAAGAAAAAGTACACTCAGTGACCAGTGAAATAGAAATACCCTTGTGAAAGCAGTATATTAGATCTCCATGTACTGTATGGAAGGTTGTTGTACCAAATACTTTAAAAATCACAAAACATTATTTCTGTTCCTTCAGGTGTTTGAAATAGAAAATTCCTGTCAAAGCCGTCTTTCCATTCTGCCGCTGCTGTCAGTATTCCCAGTTGCTCTGGATTAAGGCCTCTGTAAAGTGTGTAAAGTAATAATTCTACTATGTTGCTCCTCTAATGCGATTAGGTGGAATCATCTTAATGATGCCATGAGGAGCTTTGAAAAGGCAACAGCACAGACAGCAAGCTAGGACTCACACTTAAACTTATTGTTGTAGTGTATTTGCTTCGGCCTTGTCTGTATGAATACATCAAAAGTCAAAGGTGATTATTAACCCTCATTTTTCTACATGTCTGTAATCTTAAAAAAAAAATCAAATTCTGTCACCTCTTAGAATAATTCATGCTGTTTTGTGTGATGCATTTGTAGTATGATTTATTGTCAGTGGCAATTTACTCCAGTCAATGTAAGCCCAAGTAAGAGGGGTGTTGATTTTAACTTGATGGTCTTCTGGAGGCTGTAGTTTGAGGTGCTGTTGGATTGCATAACATTATACTGAGAGGTGTTTGTAATATTTACTCTAACCACTAAATGCAGTGGTATTAGAAATGCCTCAGAATAATAATACAGTTCAACATCAGCACAAACTACAGGCTCCACAAGACCGTTAAGATAGATAAGAACACCCCTCTAAAACAGTTTCAACAAAAACTGAACATTATAACCATCATGAAGGCAGGGTTTATTGCAGGGCTGTTGCATCAGTGTGCATTAGTTTTAGCCAGGTGTACCTAGTGTGTAATCCCTCTACTCTCACTCTGTTACACAGACACACATCACAACCAACATACCACACACATACAAGCTAAAATGCACACTCATGTTGCTCTTATATCCTTAGCATCCTCGCCACATTATAAGAAGCTACTATTGCTACACATGCTAGGGTGATGTCCATGTAGCTGTTTAAGTTTTGATGCTGACAAGAGTGGAAGACGGTGTTTGCTATTCTCGGAGAGCTGCAGCCACAGAGCCCAAGCTTAAATGATTGGTATAGGCGAGTCATTATTTTATAAATAGTTATCTTCATTTTCTGTGGAAAGTGGAGCAACCTCACAAAACCATTTCAGCCGTTTCCACCATCAGATTCTCTGCAGGCCAGCACTCTCCTCTATTATTCAGACCATTTTTTATATTTAAAGAAATGGGCCAAGCCCTAGCGCAGCAGGCCTGCACCTGCAATGCACTTCTCATGCAGCACTGCTGCTGCATTCAGTACTGCATGACTAATAAGAAAGTAAAAATAGACATTACACAATGCCACATTGATATATACAGGTATAATTTAATGCAAAGTGTGGATAAACTATGCTTTACAGTTGTTATGCATTTGTCCTTAGTATGTGAATGATAACTACAATATATGCAACTGCTCTATAAAGGGTACTGTATATTCTGCATAATCTTCAGTTGTGGCTGATGGAATTATCTCTCTGTCTTGCCCTCTTTGTTTTGATATGTATCAGGCTGGATGGAAATGTGCAGGTATTGTTAGATGCAGCCACATCTCCTTTCCCATCTGGGAGAGTTGACATTTTAATTTCCGCATGCAGAGGAAATGTGTGGCAGACACCGAGGCTGCTAGTGTATCCGTACCACTGATACAATTTTTGGAGTGGGTGAGCGTGCTAATCTAATATAAGGCTTTATAGCATTGCCTGCCTCTGACATCAGTGTGTGTCTGTCTGTGCATGTGGAAACTGCTGTAGAGAACAAAGAAAAGGGTAAAAAAGCTCCCCCTTGTGGCAGAAAGTGGAAATGACGTGCCACTTCTTTTGTGCCATATGTGTGTCTGTGTGTCAATACATTCAATTATTTAGCATGTTGCCATTCTGTATGTGGTAGTGTATTGACTGGTATTATTATTGAGTTTCTGTGTCAGTATTGATCCACGGATAGCGGGTTCTGTCCCATTTTACATTCTAATTAAAGCCAAACACAGTCCATGCCCTCTTTCCCAGTGAACTGTTTGATTGACAAATCTAGGTTATCCATGCCTGACTATAAAGCTAGATTTATTCTTAATCCCACAAAAATTGTTTGGTTCAGGCTGCTTCTGTGTGTGAGTGAGAGACAGAGAAAGAGAATAAGAGAGATAGAGAGTGTTCAGGGAGTGTGTGTGTCCTCTATTATATAAAATGTTTGTATAAAATGGGTGAATGTGCACAGTGTGGGAAATATATGTATTTTAGTCGAATGTAACCCATATTTTTGAGTATGTATGGTTGTGATTAGGGGAAAATAAATGCCCTGTCCTTGGCATATGTGAGTGCTCATAAAGAGGAGGTGAGGAGGAGGGGGGTGCAGGGCAGGGCACTGACAGGGGCTGCATCTGCGTCACCATGGATACAAGAGGGGATATAGTGAATCAATTATGGGTGCTCCCTGTGAAAGCAGAGATCGGCCACTGCCTTTGTCTCTAGGCACAATGCTGAGCCAATCAGAGTGTCCATTACAGTCACATTGATTCTAGCCAACCAATCATATTTCCATGCTACCTGTGCTGTTACCAACGCTTGTTGTACATCCTGTTTATTGACCGTTTTGATTAATGGTCTGTTGTTGCAAAGTAAACCATGACTGTGCCTCTGCTATCACGACCTGTTTGCTGGATTAGATGTTTTTAAAATATTCTTTTTTCATAGAATAAGACACACCTGACATTGTCACTGAGCAACAATGACCTATATGTGAATGAAATTCATGCACAGACACACATCGTTTCTCCTTCTGTTTGCCTCTCTCATCATTTCTATTTCTCACTCTCACACCTCTCTTACACACACAAACACATGCAAATCACACAAACCCTGATGATTCCTTCCTGCAGTTCAACTCCAAACAGAGACACTGCGATTCATGCTGAATGCTTACTACTGATTACTGTAGATTCACCGTCACACGTTCAGTAACACACGCTGTCTCTGTTGATAGCATAGCTCCATTACAATGAGGATATTTTGGCTTTTCTGAACAGAGGGCCCTTTACACCACTGATCATCTGTACACTGACACAATTTATGAATGTCCTTATACTTAATGGAAACAAAGCTGATGTGAGTGCATTGATAGAGAGGCAAAAACAGCAAATAAAGTGTAAAAGTGTCTGTTTCTTTACATTTTTACATAGTATTGTATAGAAAATGTATTAGGAATACTGGGTAATTAGAGTGACTATATGTACTGAGTTAAAATCTAAATTCTACTGTCCTATCTTCCAAACTGGGCAATCACAGCTTGTGACAACATCACATAGAACAATCACTTTAGCAACAATAGCATGCTGTTTCTTGTGTCTGTTGTTTTACAGTAGAGTAACTAATTATGTGATTTTTGGGCATTGTGCCACTACTTTCCAAATGAGTGAACACTGTGTTGGTGTGCCTCTAGTCTTATCTCAAGGGTATGTGCATGTGTGTGTCTGGGCATGCTCCATATTGCTGTGTCCTGGTTTTCTTCTTGTTCCGGCTCATGTTTCCCTGGACCCGCCCCTGTCCTACTTACTCCAGAAACCAGTGGAGGCGAGCGCAGATTTAGAAATAAATGATTGAGTGGTAGTTGGATTAAATACTAGGAGTGATTCATCTTCCCCCCACCTCTCTCTTCCTATCTATCTATCTGGTCATGTGCATACAAGTGAGTCTAGTCATCTAATAAATGGATAGTATTCTATAGGGTTCTATTTATGTCTGTGCACGGCTGGGGATCCTGATTTAAGATACAAAAACATTTTTTTTAAATCTCAGTGTCATATGGTAGCTAGGGAGGCAGTTCTCCCAAGTACATCCCCTTCTATTTTTAGACGTCTTTATCTTCCTAGTGTCATTCCCCTTCCTCCTGCACTTTTTACTTCATTTGGGTTCCTCTTCTGCAATTACCCTCTCCTGTGTTCTGTTTCTTGTTACCTCTTTATCTCCATTCATCTCCTCTGCTTTATCAGAAAATCTAAAGTCATTAGTGTACTGCTGCATTTGGGTGTGGTCACACTGTTTCTAAAATCAGATGCTGTATGAGCCACATCACAGCTGTTTGTTAGAGAATCACCACAGAATTTGGACCTATGAATTAGGTTCAGCACCTCAGCACACAAAGAAAAAGCAAAAAGGAACAGAGCTGAACAATACGCTTGATATAGTGTTAGAAGATAGGTACTGAGTAAAGAAGGAGACATGCACAAGGAGTAGGTTGCCCCCTTGTGCCGTGATGAGCTCTACTCCACACAAAAAAACAGCACAGTGACATCAGTATCGCATCACATGAAGCAGGATGTAGTGTGCAGACTGCAGGAGCGGGGGTGGTCTCCAGGGCCCTGGCCCAGAGAGGGTACAGTGGGTTGGGCATGGCTGAATGCAAAGGTCAGACTCTCTGTGGGGCTGTGGGGGTGGAAAGAGAAGCAGGCGCTAAAGTGAATCTGTCATAGTGAATATGCTGCTGCAGTGCTACATTACCAATGCATGAGCAGCCCAACTGCAACCGTGGACAGCTTGGTGGTATGCATAGGAGTGAGGTTTGAGTTTGCTTGGGTGAGTTTGTGTGTGTGTGTGTGTGTGTGTGTGTGTGTGAGAGTGTGCCTGTTACAATGATGTGATCTGATTCCTTCAGTGAAATGAAAGGGCTATGTGAAAGTGAACAGTAGCAGATAAAAATGTGGGCAGGAAAACCAGTGTATTTCTTTTCATATTATCCCATGCCTTTTGAAAAATAAACCCATAGGCTCCTGCATTAGTGAGTGTGTGTGTGTGTGTGTGTGTGTGTGTGTTTGTGTGCACATGCATCATGTCTGTGCCTGAGATGGCGTTGCTATGGATACAAGAGAGCTGTGCAGAAGGAGAGAGGAAGGGGGGGGGGGGGGACTCGCCTTGGAGCATGTTCAGATAGCACCCTTCCCCCATCTACTCACACACAGATGAACAGTATAGTACACACCCTTATAACGCACACTTATTCACAAGCACACACACAACACAACCGATGGCTATGCAAAGGACTATCATGAAATCATTAGTATGAGGGAGATACAGAAGCTAATTTGGTGACTATATGTGGAGGTAGCCCTTTAATAATGCAGTGAACACGCCTAAAACACTGCTGCTGACTGCTTCCGCCCATGCCGCCCCCCCTTCCCTCCTCTCCCCTCCCCTCACCTACCACTCCCTGCTCCCTCTGCCCCTTTGATCACACTACTCTTGGAGCTCCCTACTGTTCGTCCTTTAACTTTATCCCGTCATAGGTAAACCACAGACAGAGAAGCAGTTCAACAGGCACACATGTATTTAACCACTAGATGTATTATGCACAGCTCCCTCTGTTCAGGGAGCAAATACTGTGTATTTTTCTTAACCACTGTTTAGTCACTATTAATTATTCAGCAAATTCAATTATCATATCCTCAGGAAATGCGACTTTCATCAATGCATACAGAGTTCATAAATAAAAACTGAAATACTGTCTTCATGAAGACTTTACTCAACTGAAACTTTAACAATTAAAGAAGCACACATGCGTTCCTGTCTGTATGTCATGTGTTTGCAAATTAGGATGAACTGTTTCTGCATTAGTGCATGCAGAGCTATTAATGGTTTAATTGATCCCTTTGCAGATGCTTCCCAGAGGAGCTGTATGTGGCCTTGGAAGAGGAGAGGAGGTGATGTGTGTTCAGCATCTTTTATATCTCCATGACACAGTCAGTGTGTCCTCCACATGGCCTAGTGGGCATGCTCAGTAATAGGCCCTGACTTTGCTCTCTGGTTGGATTCAGTACTACAGCCTCTGATATCATTCATATACTGTATGTGGCCTATGCAGTACTAGGTTTATTTGTGGATTGTCAATGAATACACTATTGTAGCTTTTATTATTTCTTGGAAATGTGTGACTGCTACAAAATAAGGTCACGGTGTCAGAAGGCCACAAATCAGAATCCCTGGTAAGATTTATGCTTTTTAAAAGATAAATTCTCTTTACAGTGCTGAGGAAACTGTAGTATCAGTGGTCCATGTGTGTCATGTTGATTATATTAGAAAGATAATCCAGACCGGAGTCCTGTAAAGTCAGTGCAGTATAGACAGTGACCTACAAATAAACTATGAATCATTGAATTTCATCATGGGCTGTCTGGGTCTGATGGGCCAGGTGGTCTATGTGTGTGTGTGTGTGTGTGTGTGTGTGTGTGTGTGTGTGCATGTATGTATGTAAATAACCTGCATGTGCATACTCAGTGTCCTTGTATACAGGGCATACTATTATCTCTTGCCATACATTAGGAAAATTGAGCATACAGGTCATCCTTTGTGAGCTAGATGACTAGCTGATGACAGATGACTGCGGCTCAGTGTGTGATGGTTATTAATATTTTCAAATCAAATCATGTTTCCTACAGAATGGAAATAGGACAGGAGTTTATGAATCCAGGGCTTAATCCTGGGATTACAAACGAGGGAATGTTCATAAGCTCATGACTACTGTCTCTGTGGAAATGTGGAGAAACACTAAAATACACCGAAATACACCACAGCACACGGATGTCCCTTCTGTGCTCATGCGTGCAGTGGAACAATAGGGTCCAATTAACTTTCATTATTGCCCTCAAGGCTCACAAAAAAGAGAGAGAGAAAAGGAGAAGGGAGTGATGTGGGAAGAAAATGTATTATTTATTTCTACAATTTCTGGCCAGTGTTAAGCCTTCTATTGCACTTAAGCAAATGTTTGATATGACTGAAATCATTATGTATACAAGTATGTGGTCATTTGATACCATAATCAAATTTTTTTTAAAAGACATAAATGGACTATGGGGCAAAGACTGGCTGAAGATGTATCATAAAGAACAATGGTACAATTCAGAAATTGCCTCCAGTTCAGGATGCCCAAATTAATTTCTGGTTATTTTACCAAAACTGAAACTAACTTTACTGACACAGTCTACACAATTATGCAAATCACTGCCTAAATTAAATAAATGGGAAATGAGTGAGGTAGAGAAGTGGATGGAGATAGAAGGAGATGCAGTGTGTGTGTGTGTGTGTGTGTTGCCACCATGTTTTAAACTATGAAGTCACAGTGTCACTACAGATCAGGGCAGGCAGAACAGGCTTTACAGCTCCGTTGTGCTGTCCATGGTGCTGAAATGTAATTTCCAGCTCTCTCAGTTGAGTTAGGCTTTTCAGCAGCACATGTAATTATCAATATTTTTTTGGTGTGAGCTAATGGCTGCTTAAGAGGAGGCAACATTACATTTTTCACTGCTTTCTGCATATTTCACCACGTGGCGCCACTGTTGATCCATCAGAGACAGCGCTACTCTTTGATGCAAGTAGGCCACTCCCGTTTTCAGGCGACTGAGACATTTCCTCAGTCTTTGTTATAAAGAGAGGACGGTGGAACAAACACTGAATTTTCCAATCATATTCAAGGCTCACCTCGGCTGATATCTTCCATACTGCCTAAAATATCAGACCGTGATTGGAAGTAATATTCATGCTTCCTTCATATTGGACAGAAATATGTCTTCCCCTTGTAGATGGAGCTATTTCGGGATATATCTAGGGCTTTTTCTACTGGATTTTTACTGGGAAGCGGTGTCTGGGCAGCTCTCCTATACCGTCTCAGAGGAGGTCAACCCGGGGACTCCTGTTGGAAATATCGCTAAGGACCTAAACCTTAATTCACAGGAGTTGGAATTCCGTATGTTTCAAATTGTTACTGGATCAAAGAGGAAATTCTTCGAGGTAAATCTAAAGACTGGTGTTCTGTATGTCAGTGAGAGAATAGACAGAGAGGAGCTTTGCGCAGAGGAACTTAAATGCTCATTAAGTGTAGAAGCCGTGATAAATAACCCGTTGAAGCTTTATCGTATTGACGTAGACATTTTAGATGTAAATGACAATTCCCCGTTGTTTACGACCAAATTGCAAAATTTGTATATCGCAGAGAGTACTTTGCCAGGAGTGAAATTCGCATTATCTGAAGCAACTGATGCAGATGTGGGGAGAAACGGAGTCAGCACTTACAAATTAAGCCAAAATGAACATTTCTCTTTGGCAGTGCACAGAGCAGGAGACAGTGTGTCTGCTGAGTTAGTGTTGCAGAAAGCTTTGGACCGAGAGAAGCAGCCTGTGATCACTATGACACTGACCGCTGTAGATGGAGGGAGTCCTGCCAAATCAGGCACCTCACAGCTCGTTGTTAATGTTTTAGACAATAATGATAACATTCCCATATTCAGCGAAACGTTGTATAAGACAAAAATTCCCGAAAACACGCCACTGGGCACGACAGTAATCTCTGTGAACGCCACCGATGCAGATGAGGGCCTGAACAGTGAGATTGTGTATTCACTGAGAAGCAAAGATCAAGATCACGTGCTTGATATCTTTGAAATTGAAAGTCAAACGGGTGTCATTAAGGTAAAAGGCAATATAGACTTTGAAGAAAAAAAAGCTTTTGAGATACGTGTAGAGGCCAGTGATAAAGGGCAGCCTCCCATGTCTGCTCATTGTAAAGTGCTGGTGGAAGTGGTGGACATAAATGATAATGCTCCTGAGATCACTGTGACGTCACTACACACCACAGTCAAAGAGGACGCCAATGTAGGCACCGTGGTTGCTCTGGTGTCAGTCCTCGATAGGGATGGTGGGAGAAACGGTGATGTAAAGATTCAAATTAAAAATGAGGTTCCACTCAAACTCGAAACAAACTACAAAAATTATTATTCTTTGTTAGTTGACGGGTCCCTGGACAGAGAGAGTGTCTCTAACTACAACGTCACCATAGTCGCCACTGACAAAGGAACCCCGTCACTCTCCAGCACGAGTGTACTTTCTATACACATTTCTGATGTCAATGATAACGCACCTCTGTTCCCAGAGCCCCTAATTAATGTATACGTGAATGAGAACAGTCCAGTGGGAGCAATTATTAAAACAGTGACTGCAACTGATGCTGACGTTGACCAGAACAGCAAGGTGAGCTATTCATTTTTACAAAGTAACAGTAACCCATTACCGTTATCCACAATGGTAAACATCAACTCAGAGACTGGAGATATAGTCAGCCTGCAGTCTTTTAACTATGAGGAGATAAACACGTTTCAGTTTAAAGTTCAGGCCACAGACTCTGGTGTTCCTCCGCTCAGCAGCAACGTGACTGTGAACGTTTGTATCCTGGATGAAAATGACAATAATCCAACAATCCTCGCGCCCTATTCTGAGCACGGCTCCGTTAACAGTGAGAGCATCCCCTATTCTGCTGAAGCGGGATACTTTGTGGCAAAGATCAGGGCTGTGGACGCAGACTCTGGATACAACGCGCTGCTCTCTTATCACCTGTCTGAGCCCAAAGGAAACAACCTCTTCCGGATCGGAACCAGCACCGGGGAGATCAGGACTAAGAGGAGGATGAGTGACAATGACCTGAAAACTCACCCCTTGGTGGTGTTGGTTTCTGATAACGGAGAACCCTCCCTGTCAGCTACTGTGTCTATTGATGTGGTGGTGGTTGAAAGCACAGCTGACATCCAGACTCAGTTCAGACACGTGCCCATAAAGGAGGACAGCTTCTCTGATTTGAACCTGTATCTGCTGATCGCCATTGTGTCGGTGTCAGTGATCTTTCTGCTGAGCCTCATCAGTTTAATAGCTGTCAAATGCCACAGGACAGACGGCAGTTTCAGCAGGTACAGCGCCCCAATGATCACCACCCACCCTGACGGGAGCTGGTCTTACTCTAAATCTACTCAGCAGTATGACGTGTGTTTCAGCTCAGACACGATGAAGAGTGACGTAGTGGTTTTCCCCGCACCGTTTCCGCCTGTAGATGCGGAGCTGATCAGTATTAACGGAGGAGACACTTTTACCAGAACTCAGACTTTACCTAATAAAGACAAGGTAAGAAACCTGTTTTATTTCATGTGCTGTTTTATTTTCGAGGGCTGTGGCTGAGATCATGTCCCTTTGTGTTCCTTTTTTCTTATATATGAAACGAAATTACTTTGTGATAACTTTCCACATTGTATTTGCAAATGTTTTTAAATGTGTATCGCTATGTGGATCAAAATAATGACAATACTGAAGTTAACATACAGTAAGCCTCTCATCCATTCTCCCGAGAGCACTGCAATATGTGGTTGTCGTTGTCCATGGTGCTGAAATAAGCGCCACAGTGTGTTTTGTGCTATCTGGAGGGTGCAAAACTGAAATTTCATCTACCCCAAGTTTTCCCGGTGTTAGTCGACATATTCACTGGAGTTTTCTTACAATTATTTATATTTATTGATACGTGATACCAGATGCAACCACATTTAAAGAAGGAGTCCCCGTCTGGATTATTAATTACCTTAATGTATAGACAGTATTGTTTATTTGCATTTTTTATACTTATCCTGCTTTTGTACTAAAATGTATATGTGAATAAGTAAATAAGGAAAATGGACAGTTTTTAGTGCCCTGTGATTTGTGACTTCTTGTTAACTGTATGTTGACTTGAAAGTTCAGAAGAATGAAGGTGATTTATCTATTTTAGTGGTGAATGTAGTTATTTCAAATGACCACACGGGGACATTGTAGACCATCACATTTTGATGTTCCTCTTGGTCGCTTCAGGCTCCTCCCAGATTCAGAGGATGATGATGTTTCTCTGGGCTTTGTTACAAAGAGGCGCAGTACAAGAACGGACTGTGTGGCCATCAATTCGTCTGTTACTCCTTAAAAAGCAAGGAAACTGGATTCTGGCACTTTGCTTTCATTTTAAATTAATAGACGGCATTTTGGAGACTAGAATCCATATGCTCTGTCCACGGTGGATAAAAACATGTCGACGCGGAGGATACGGAGCCCTTATGGGATTTATATAGTCGTTGTTCTTTTGGATTGTTGCTGGGAAGCGGTATCTGGGCAGCTCTCTTACTCTGTATCAGAGGAGGTAAACCTGGGGACCTCTGTGGGAAATCTCGCTAAAGATCTAAACCTTAATGTCAACGACTTGGAGGCACGTATGTTTCAGATTGTTAACGGATTAAAAAGAAAATATTTTGATGTAAATCTGAAAACGGGAGTTCTGTATGTCAATGAAAGAATCGACCGCGAGGAGCTCTGTGCGAAGGCTGCAACATGTACTGTCAATGTAGAGGCCTTGATCAACAATCCACTGAAGCTGTATCGTTTGGAGATTAATATAGTCGATATAAATGATAATGCGCCATATTTCCCTGAGAATCTGCAGTCTCTTAACATTGCTGAAAGTACTGCGCCAGGAGGGAAATTTGGATTTGTCGGGGCGTTAGATCTCGATGTTGGTAAGAATAGTGTCAGTACATACAAACTAAGTCCAAATGATTATTTTTCTTTAGAGGTTCACAAAGGGGGAGAGAGTGTGTCTGCGCAGCTTGTGCTTCAGAAAGCTTTAGACCGAGAAAAACAACGTACTATAAAACTTACAGTGACTGCAGTCGACGGCGGAAGTCCACCCAAGTCAGGCACATCTCAAATAATCATAAATGTTTTAGACAATAACGACAACGCTCCGGTTTTCAGCAGTTCTTTATACAAGGCACGGATTTCTGAGAACTTACCAGTAGGTAAAACTGTTATAGTTCTGAATGCAACAGACGCAGATGAGGGTTTAAATGCTGAAATAGAATATTCATTGAGAAGTAAAGGTCAGGATCACGTTTTAGATTTATTCCAGATTGACTCTAAAACAGGTGCAATTTTAGTCAAGGGAAAGATCGACTATGAAGAAAATCCTGCGTTTGAGATTCATGCACAGGCCAGTGACAAAGGCCAGCCTCCGATGTCTGCTCATTGTAAGGTGCTGGTAGAAGTGGTGGACCTAAACGACAACGCTCCCGAGATCACTGTGACGTCACTACTAAACACAGTGAAGGAGGACGCAGAAGTAGGTACTGCTATTGCACTTGTCTCTGTACTGGACAAAGATGGAGGGAAAAACGGTGTAGTAAAAGCTGTCATTGAAAATGACGCCCCCTTTAAATTGGACACAAATTACAAAAATTATTATTCGTTAGTAGTTAATGGACCGCTTGATAGAGAGACTCAAGCTCAGTACAATGTTGTTATCGTAGCGACTGATGAAGGGACGCCACCTCTCTCCAGCACCAACATAGTGACTGTTCATGTTTCTGATGTGAATGACAACCCGCCTCGCTTCTCGGAGCAGCTGGTTAATATTTATGTAAAAGAAAACAGTCCAGTGGGAGCAGTTATTAAAACAGTGACTGCAGCTGATGCAGATATCGATCAAAACGGTCAGGTGAGCTATTCATTTTTACAAAGTAACAGTAACTCGCTGCCGTTATCCACAATGGTGAATATCAACTCAGAGACTGGAGATATAGTCAGCCTGCAGTCTTTTAACTATGAGGAGTTAAAAACGTTTCAGTTTAAAGTTCAGGCCACAGACTCTGGTGTTCCTCCGCTCAGCAGCAACGTGACTGTGAACGTTTGTATTCTGGATGAAAATGACAATAATCCAACAATCCTCGCGCCCTATTCTGAGCACGGCTCCGTTAACAGTGAGAGCATCCCCTATTCTGCTGAAGCGGGATACTTTGTGGCAAAGATCAGGGCTGTGGACGCAGACTCTGGATACAACGCGCTGCTCTCTTATCACCTGTCTGAGCCCAAAGGAAACAACCTCTTCCGGATCGGAACCAGCACCGGGGAGATCAGGACTAAGAGGAGGATGAGTGACAATGACCTGAAAACTCACCCCTTGGTGGTGTTGGTTTCTGATAACGGAGAACCCTCCCTGTCAGCTACTGTGTCTATTGATGTGGTGGTGGTTGAAAGCACAGCTGACATCCAGACTCAGTTCAGACACGTGCCCATAAAGGAGGACAGCTTCTCTGATTTGAACCTGTATCTGCTGATCGCCATTGTGTCGGTGTCAGTGATCTTTCTGCTGAGCCTCATCAGTTTAATAGCTGTCAAATGCCACAGGACAGACGGCAGTTTCAGCAGGTACAGCGCCCCAATGATCACCACCCACCCTGACGGGAGCTGGTCTTACTCTAAATCTACTCAGCAGTATGACGTGTGTTTCAGCTCAGACACGATGAAGAGTGACGTAGTGGTTTTCCCCGCACCGTTTCCGCCTGTAGATGCGGAGCTGATCAGTATTAACGGAGGAGACACTTTTACCAGAACTCAGACGTTGCCCAACAAAGACAAGGTAAGAAAAGTATGAAAAAGCATTGTGTCTCAACCTGTAGCTACTCTCGAGAGCTGAGGCTGAAAGCATGTCCCCCCATGTTTGTTTGTTTTTTTCTACTTATATATGAAGTGAAATTTCCTTGTGGTATCTTTCCACTTTGTGTTCATACGTGTTTTTTGGCTTTCAATTTGTGTTGAAATATACAGTTGTAGGCTACACGGGCCAGAGTAATGACAGTATTTGAAGTTCATACGCCTCCCACACTATACAGAAAGTGTACGTCGTTGTCCATGGTGCTGAAATAAGCACCACAGCGTGTTTGTTGTGCGGCCCCGGAGAGTGCAACGCGGAAATTGTGTCAAAAGGAAGAAGAGTACTATAATTTCATGCCACATATATTTGGATTTTATGACAATTACTTTTTAGTTGCTGATCAAAGATGTAAACCGCGCTTCATCCCATTCAGGGAAGATATTTCAATAGCTTACTTCATTACCCAAATTTCCTTTGCTTTTTCCTTTTTGGAAAATTGGGAAATATATCTCAGTCATTTTTATTTGCCATTAACAGTTTCAGCTTTCTCTGTATCTTTAGTGTAGTTTAAAGTTGTTGTTTTTTAAATGGACGTCGTATTTGTACTTAGCGTTCTAGTCGGCATATCAGTAACAGGTGAAGTTATATTGGTGTGGATTAAAAAAGACAAAAAAGTTAGAAAAAGAAAGAAGGAAAATGAGAGAGAGAATTATGTCGAAATTATCGTTTCACATAGTTAAACAAATTATATTTGTTTTTATGAAATTCCTCCTTTTCCACAGTTGGTTAGTAATTCCATTGTTGTTGCCGGAGGTTGAATGCAGTTATTTTACATCACCACATGGGGACACTGTAGACCATGACATCTGAACGTTATTTCAGGAGGCACAAGACTCCTCCCAGATACAGGGGATGATGATGATGATGATGATGTTTCTCTGGGCTTTGTTACAAGGAGACGCAGGGCGAGAGAGAAAAGGCTGAAAAACATTTTCTAACTGGCTCATAAAAATGGGAGAAACTGGATTTCTGTGTTTTCCCTTTATTCTGAGTGTTTGATGGGACTGGTTGGACTTGGATTAACGCTTTTTCGGGTTGGATCATGTATTTCTCAAGCAGAACGAACCCGTTTCGGATATATCTTGTGGCCGTGCTGCTGAAATATTGCTTGGAAGCGGTGTCTGGACAGCTCTCGTATTCCGTTTCAGAGGAGGTAAACCCAGGGACTTCTGTTGGAAATATCGCCAAGGATCTAAATCTCAATGTCCAGGATTTAGAGTCTCGTATGTTTCAAATCGTTAGCGGATCAAAGAGAAAATATTTCGATGTAAATCTGAAAACGGGCGTTCTTTATGTCAATGAAAGAATAGACCGGGAAGAGCTTTGTGCAAAGGCTACAAAATGTAGTGTCAATGTAGAGGCCGTGATCAATGATCCACTGAAGCTTTACCGTTTAGAGATAACTATAATAGATATAAATGACAATGCACCCGTTTTCTCTGAGCAATTGCAGTCACTAGATGTTGCAGAAAATACTTTACCGGGAGTGAAATTTGGACTGATAGAGGCATCGGATTTGGATGTTGGCAAGAACGGTGTCAACACATACAAGCTTAGTAATAATGATTATTTTACTTTAGAAATCCACAAAGGGGGAGATAGCGTGTCTGCAGAGTTAGTACTGAAAAAATCTTTAGACCGCGAGCTTCACTCTGTCATTAAACTCACACTGACTGCAGTAGACGGAGGAAATCCATCCAGATCGGGAACCTCACAAATTATTATCAACGTTTTGGATAATAACGACAACCATCCTGTTTTCAGTAGATCTTTATACAAAATTCAAATGTCTGAAAACTTGCCAACAGGGTCTACTGTGATCATTCTGAATGCAACAGACGCAGATGAGGGTTTAAACAGTGAAATAGAATACTCTCTGAGAAGAAAAGGTCAGGATCACGTTTTAGATTTATTTCAAATTGATAGCAAAAGCGGTGTAATTTCAGTAAAAGGTAACATCGACTATGAAGAAAATCCCGCGTTTGAGATTCATGCACAGGCCAGTGACAAAGGCCAGCCTCCGATGTCTGCTCATTGTAAGGTGCTGGTAGAAGTGGTGGACCTAAACGACAACGCTCCCGAGATCACTGTGACGTCACTACTAAACACAGTGAAGGAGGACGCAGAAGTAGGTACTGCTATTGCACTTGTCTCTGTACTGGACAAAGATGGAGGGAAAAACGGTGTAGTAAAAGCTGTCATTGAAAGTGACGCCCCCTTTAAATTGGACACAAATTACAAAAATTATTATTCGTTAGTAGTTAATGGACCGCTTGATAGAGAGACTCAAGCTCAGTACAATGTTGTTATCGTAGCGACTGATGAAGGGACGCCACCTCTCTCCAGCACCAACATAGTGACTGTTCATGTTTCTGATGTGAATGACAACCCGCCTCGCTTCTCGGAGCAGCTGGTTAATATTTATGTAAAAGAAAACAGTCCAGTGGGAGCAGTTATTAAAACAGTGACTGCAGCTGATGCAGATATCGATCAAAATGGTCAGGTGAGCTATTCATTTTTACAAAGTAACAGTAACCCATTACCGTTATCCACAATGGTGAATATCAACTCAGAGACAGGAGATATAGTCAGCCTGCAGTCTTTTAACTATGAGGAGATAAAAACGTTTCAGTTTAAAGTTCAGGCCACAGACTCTGGTGTTCCTCCGCTCAGCACCAACGTGACTGTGAACGTTTGTATTCTGGATGAAAATGACAATAATCCAACAATCCTCGCGCCCTATTCTGAGCACGGCTCCGTTAACAGTGAGAGCATCCCCTATTCTGCTGAAGCGGGATACTTTGTGGCAAAGATCAGGGCTGTGGACGCAGACTCTGGATACAACGCGCTGCTCTCTTATCACCTGTCTGAGCCCAAAGGAAACAACCTCTTCCGGATCGGAACCAGCACCGGGGAGATCAGGACTAAGAGGAGGATGAGTGACAATGACCTGAAAACTCACCCCTTGGTGGTGTTGGTTTCTGATAACGGAGAACCCTCCCTGTCAGCTACTGTGTCTATTGATGTGGTGGTGGTTGAAAGCACAGCTGACATCCAGACTCAGTTCAGACACGTGCCCATAAAGGAGGACAGCTTCTCTGATTTGAACCTGTATCTGCTGATCGCCATTGTGTCGGTGTCAGTGATCTTTCTGCTGAGCCTCATCAGTTTAATAGCTGTCAAATGCCACAGGACAGACGGCAGTTTCAGCAGGTACAGCGCCCCAATGATCACCACCCACCCTGACGGGAGCTGGTCTTACTCTAAATCTACTCAGCAGTATGACGTGTGTTTCAGCTCAGACACGATGAAGAGTGACGTAGTGGTTTTCCCCGCACCGTTTCCGCCTGTAGATGCGGAGCTGATCAGTATTAACGGAGGAGACACTTTTACCAGAACTCAGACTTTACCTAATAAAGACAAGGTAAGAACATAGCTGCATTAAGTACTAATAGTGCACTGTTTCTATGTTGAGAATTGGAGCCGAAATGCTGCAGTTTTATTCGTGTTATTTAAAAGGGCCTCGTGCCATGTAGCTGACAAGAAAATGACATTTGAACTATTGTTTGAGTTAAAATAGAAATTAAATAAAGTATAAGTGGAGTAGTTGATATCTTATAAACTGCAGCCTGCTGTGCATTTTTGATGTTTTTTCTCATCTCATTCATTGTTGACTGCCAATTCAGTATTTTAAAGTGCAGGTCACTATGCGTGGTGCTGTAGGCAAGTGTGAATTTGTGTTGCTTGCAATCCTCAGGACATAAAGGTTAAAGAAAGACCCTGTTCAAGTGTACCGTTTATATGAGTAGAATTACACGTCTTATGCAACGCTAAACACTACAGTATATCAAAAGGTCTCATCAATCGTCTTCAAAGTATCTGAGTAGATACAATCGTTGCCGTCAATTAGCTCTGCAGTTTAATAAAGGCTGGGTGTTTATTGGGATTTTAATGAAGACAAGGCTAGAGCTCTAAGTACTTAGGCATATTATTACATTATGTTGGGAAGGCGTGTATTAATGGCATTTTCAAAGTGCACAAGAAAAGCAACACTAAAATGAACTTGACCTTTGACAGAAGTAAT
>VMKM01003800.1:0-28619 GCA_008360985.2 Macquaria ambigua | reverse complement strand
TCACTATGGTGGTTTAAAACTGAAATTGGTCCTCACAAAGATAGACGTACAACACACACACACACACACACACACACACACACACACACACACACACATACACACACATACACACACACACACACACACACACACACACACACACACACACACAGAGAGAAACGTCTTTGGCAGGAAGCAGCTTCTTCTTCTGCTGAACAAACAACGGCACACAGGAGCTGCATGGGATTGGACGGTGATGTCATCAGGACAGTGATGTCATCAGGAGGCGAAGCAAACACACACACACACACAGATTGACAGCACACAGTGTGTAGTGTTGTGAGAAACGAACTTTAACATCTGAATATTCAGGTTGTGTTTCAGGTGAGCAGGCCGACAGCTCCACCTGCTGGCAGACTCAGGTACCTGCATTGAACTGTGACACTAAGGGATTCTGGGTAATGTAGTTGAGGTAATGTGTTTAAACTAAACTAAACTGGTGGTTTGATCTGTGATGTGACTGAAACACTTTTACACACTTTATATTTCCTCAGTATTACAAATTAAATACTTTATTTCTTCATCATCATGTTTCATATAATCTTTATATCACTGGTCCAGCTGTCTGCTCTCGAGGCTCTGACATTAAGGGGGTGATGTGTTCAGGGTCTGCATTCATCAGACTGCTAAAAATATCATTTCAGTGAAAGATAAAACAAAAAAATGTTTTTATTTATTTAACTATTTAACTTATTAACTTTTACTCACCATGACTCACTGCACAGCTACCTGTCAACCCCCCACGCTCATTCAAGTCCGTGAACGCCCCACACTCATTCAAGTCCCCAAATGCCCCACACTCATTTAAGTCCCTGAACGCCCCACGCGCATTTAAGTCCCTGAACGCCTCGCGCTCAGTTTAGACCCTGAACGCCTCTCGCTCAGTTTAGACCCTGAACGAGCTCAACAAACAGCTGATTATTTTACTTTTTAAGGCGTTCAGTTCAATTTTAAGGCAATATTCCAAAGTCAGTTTTATAATAAAATCCAATTTTTAAGGCGCTTACTTTTTTCCCACCGCTGAGGCCACTGATATCAATTAACTCTGATCAACACTGAGCTGGATGTGAGGCTCTGTATCGGTTACCATGACAACACTACACCACACTGTGAGGTTAAATCCCTTAATTTGTACCTTAAAAATACATTTTAAAATAATAAAATGACAGATAATAATAATGATTTAATTAAGGTATTTCTAATGGGATAAGTGCTAATTAACAGATAAATTAACAGGTTGTAATATATTATGGTATTTTTAATGGGTTATTTTCTCACATGTGACCAAGAAACATGACACCCTTTCTTAATTTACCTTAAAATGACCTTAATCATTCAGTTAAGGTCAAAGTTTTAATGTAATTTTACCCCATTTATTTTTGACCCATTAATTAACCCGAGTGTTGTCATGTGGAGTGGTTTAATGTGAACAGAAGCTTAACTGACATCCCTTAACTTCTACTTTAAATTCCATTAATTCACCCTGTAATACTGACTGAATTAAGGTCATTTGAATGGGATGTTAAGGTGATAATCAATAGATTTTAGATTAGATTATCTACATGGTTTAAGAACCCTTTAAGGGGTAGAAAATGTCCTTAAAATTAATCTGTACACACACACGGCCATGACTGATGATGTAATAGTTAACTTTGTATGAGGTCATCACAGTGATGTCAGAGAGAGAGAGTTACAGAGCTCTTTCATACAACAGACAACACACACACACACACACACACACACACGAACCAAAGCCCATTAATAATAATAATAATGATCAATAACGGTGATAAAGCAGAAATCAGCAACATCATCCCGTGTGGCTTCATCATCATCATCATCATCATCATCATCAGTCCTTCGTGTCTCTGTGTGAAGTCCACTGAGTCCATTTAATTTCCAGACAGGAAGTCAGTCTGATCGTCTCTAATTAACAGATTTATATTAACTGTATGAAACTGAAGATTACACCTGCAACACCCCTAAAGATCACCTGATCACCTCCTGATCACCTCCAGGTAAACTGCTGATAATTAACAGACCAAACTCCTCTAATTAAGACACTAACCAGCCGGTTAATTAAGAAACTCACCTGTCAATTAACAATCTGACTTGTTAACAAACTAAATATTTTTTGCTGAATAACAGACAAGTTTCCTAACTAACATACCGACCTGTTAATTAACGGACTGACCTAATTAACCCCCCCTCCCCCCATCCTCTTCAGTCTGTCTACCAGACCTCGCAGCGCCTCCCGGTGTTCATGGGCGTCCCTGCAGGACAGTTGAAGTGGTGGCTGAAGTCTGGAGAGTTGGCGAGCGTGCCGATGACTCTGTATCTGGGGGGGCTGTGGGGGTCAGTCACCAGGCCCTCGTGAGCGCTCTCTGGTGTTCGAACTGAACACCACACCTGAAAAACACAAAACAGGAGACGTCTCACTGTTTCATTAGACCATTTGCCAGTTGTCTCCTGATAATCAGACTGAACGTCCACACAGATGTTATCGATTGACAGCGTTGTCTTACCTGAGCAAATCCCACAAAGAAGAGCTGATCATTGGTCAGGTTGACGGCAGGAAGTCTCTTCTCCTCTCCGCTCTTCTGGACCCACGACCGATAGGCCTGAAGAAAAAACATCAATTTATTAGTCGTCATTATGTGAGAAAGATATGGTATGATGTGGTACTCTAGCACAGTTCAGTTCAGATGAGTATGCTTCAGTTTGAGTTCACACTAACATGGTACGATGAGATGTTCTGTACCTCAGAATAACACGGCTCAGAACCGTATATTTCGGTTCAGTAAGGTTCATTTTGATGTAACGCGTTCATACTAACATGGTACGCAGCCTTCAGTCCTCCGTTGTCGGCAATGTTTTCTCCGAGCGTCTGTTTTCCATTGACGTGTTCTCCATTGACAAGGTAGCGACTGTACTGATCCACCATACACTCTGTTCTCTGACGAAACGCCTCCACCGACGAGTTCTGCCACCATGGCCTCAAGTTACCTTCTTTATCATACTCACGACCTGAGGGCGGGAAGGTGGAGGTCTTAATGAACAGTTCACCGTTTACCCTTTCATTCAGTTCTCTCTGTCGTGATAATTCAATTCAGTTCAGTTTTATTTATATAGCGCCATATCATAACAAAGTTATCTCAGGGCACTTTTTCGAGTAGAGCAGGTCTAGACCGACTCTTTATATTTGAGAGACCCAACATTTCCCACCATGAGCAGCACTATGTGACAGTGGCAAGGAAAAACTCCCTTTTCCCTCCCCTCCCTAATCCCTAACTCCCTAATCTATTGCTGTGTTCACTGTCCTTCTAAATAAAGTTCACATCAACATCTTAGAGGCAAATATGACTGATACATGCAAATCTAACAAATTTACTGAATCTGTAAGGCAAACATCCACATTAAACTAATGGATCAGTCAAAGTTCAGCGTTCGAAGTGAAAGAATGGCAGATGGCAACTTCAGGTTCAGGAACCAACTCAAGGTCATTTGAGATGTAGATGGAGTCATTTTGATCACTGATGGAATGATAACTGACAGAAATATATCAAATAGGTTTGAATTTTTCCCCTGTTTCTGCACAGTACAGGGTTCATTTTGATCAACACCCTAATAACAACCCTGAAAAACCACCTTACAATCTTCTAGCAGTCACTTTGAAAACATCCACAACCATCTAGAAACCACTTATAACGTCAAAGAAACCAAGTAACAACCACCTGGTAACACCTGAATGACCAACCTGAACACTTACTCTTGCATGAGGTAGTGCTCAGAATGAAGATAAATAATCCTACAGGGCAGATAATGACGATGCTACAGGCTACATCTTAATGTAAACAATTAACTTTCCTCGTCCTCTCTCATATTTCCTGATCAGAGAGTAGAGTTGCTGAACTCCAGGAATTCGGAGATGAACAAAATGAACTGTTTCTCTACAGTAGAATTGTTGTTGCCATAACTTCCTCTCGTAAATGTCCGAATGCCATTGGATGCACGTTGTGGAGGTCAGTGTATTTGGGTTCTAAATTATAATTAAATAAACTTTGGCCACAATAACTGAGTCATAGGAACACTTTAAACATCCTTACCACCACCTAGAAAGTCACATACATTTTATTGTGAACATAAAGCCTGTTTCTACTTAAAACAACATCTTAACAAAAGGGATCGGATCAGTTAAGGTTAGACTGAAAATCTCGGAGGGACGTCTGTCTTTGCCTGTAAACACAGGGCTATACTCTGGACCAGGATGGATGGACTGTGTTTCTTCATAAGCCTTCACATTTACATTCACAGTCAGAGTGCAGTGAACACATCATCGCCTTCAATAGGAACTGACCACATGACGGGAAGTAAACAGGACCAGAGATCCAGACTCACCCTGATCATCGAAGGCGTGTGTGAGCTCATGACCCATCACCACCCCAATCCCACCAAAGTTCAACGCCCTGAAAACACAAAGACACACAGTTATAAAAGTTTCTCCAAAGACCTGAAGAGTCCAGAAACCAGAGACTGACAGTCCTGGCAGCGCCCCCCAAAGGCTGCAGAGTTAATTACAGCCACAATATGAACAAAAAGCTTCCTGATGATTTAGCTATTCGTAGAGTCTCAACAGTAGTGGAGTTAAACATGTAACGTTTGTCCTGAGGGGGGCGCTAGAGGAAAGATCATGGAGTCATTAAAATCTAAAGGGTTCCTCCTCTGGAGAGCAGGAATGAGATCAGGAACTTTCATCACAATATAGTCTGTTGTTTGTATGAGCGCCAAATAATGGACTCAACTACACTCAATCAATTATGTTCTTATACATCTCATGAATGATCACTTCTGTAAGTCATGTGCAATAAGTCCCTGACAGACAGGTGGACACACAGACAGGTAGATATAGACGTAAACAGACTTGGGGTGGTCGTGGGCGTAGAAAGGAGCTTGTAGGATCCCAGCAGGGAAGACGATGCCGTTCTTAGTGGGCATGTAGTAGGCATTAACTGTAGGAGGAGTCATACTCCACCTGGAGGAGGAGAGGAGAGGAGAGGAGAGGGGAGAGGAGGAAACAAGGAGAGGAGACGAGGAGAGGAGAGGAGTTAATTCGTGGTCCTACCAGTCCGTGAAAAAGCCCAGGGGTCGTATTCACAGGTATCATCAAAATGTCACAGTTCCACCTCAGATTTGAACAAAGCTGCTGAGGGACTGAGAGAACTGCTGGGGCCCACAGCAGGCTTCTCACTTCATTTATAAAGACAAGAGCAACAAGCAAGCAAGCAGGTAGAAAGCAGCATGTGTGCTGTACAACATGCAGCTACGGTAACAGTTTTAACCACGGATGTCTTAAAGAGACCTGGATACCACGTTCAAAGATGGCGCTCCAAATGACTACAGGGAAGTTGAATGAACCTGATACACAAAGGAGTAAGAGAGGGAATCAGGATTCAAGTGAATGTAGATAGATTCAGAGGACAACACAGAATGAACAGATTTTGTGATGCCATTTTTCACTTTTTTCACTTGACGAGTGACGAATAATCGGAAAAAAATCATCCACAGATTAATCAATAATTAAAATGATTTATTGGACTTGTTTGATGTGTTAGTGAGCTGAGTGGATCCTAATGAACTGTTAAAGGTGGATTCTGGTTGTATTTTTGAGGTAGATTCCCTGCAGCAGCTGGCTGACTTGAGTCTCTGCGACTCAGTTAGGAGAAACTGTTCTGTGAATACGACTCCTGATTAGATTTGTGATTTGATAGTGTGTGTTTGTCAGTATGTTGGTGTGTATTACTGGACTTTAATGATGAATCTTTATTACTGGTCTTTGTTGGGAGTCTTCCTCAGCTGGTCGGCCATAACTCGGGATGAGAAGTTGTAGAAGTTCAGCATGTTCTGGAAGAAGCTGTCGTCTGACACTTCGTACTGAAACACGACAAACAACAGTTAGAACACATGTTGATGATGGTGTTTGACAGCAGGGGGCAGCAGAGCACCACAAATACAAACACCAACCTCTCTTGAATAAAAACCCTGCTGGACAACAAACTAAAACAAACCCTCCCTTCATCACCTGTCTCCCTGGTCTACCTGTCTGCAGGTGAATACCTGAACAGGGAGACAGGTAGAACAGAGTGATGATTGACAGATGTCACTCACCCCGTCATAAACGTCGTCCAGCTCTTTCGGGTCCAGGATGAATTCTGGGAATCCGATCATATCGTAGATCGCATCTGCCTAACGAGGGACAAACAGGAACAGTTAGACCAATCAGCACCTTAAACTCTACCTGTCTGTCTACCTGTCTGTCCATCTGTCTGCATACCTTGTCTTTAGCAGCCTGTCTCGTGTGGTCGTCCATCCAGCTGAGTTGGTCCAGAGCTCCTTTAAACGCTGTGCGGATCTCATTAATCATCTCCTCGGCCTGAGAGAGACAGAAGGACAGGTGATGACCACACCAGACCAGACCAGACCAGACCTGTATCAGATCCAGGACCATCAGGCATTATTCCTTCAGGTGTAAACAACTCTGTGACTCACGATCTCTTTGCTGTGTTTGTCGAAGGTCGCCTTAACGAAGAGCGCTCCCAGAGCGAAGCCCAGAGTGTCATCAGTGTTCCCGATACAAGTCTGCCAGCGGGGGGTGCAGGACTGCAACAAACCACAACCAGTTACAACCAGCTACAACCAGTTAAAGCCACTTGGTACCAATTACTGCCAGGTAGAATCATTTTCCCCATAGGTACTCGCACAGGCATAGTTTCCTTGGTCCCAAAACCAGTTACAGCGAGTTAGAATCAGTTAGAATTAGTTAAAACCAGTTAGAACCAGTTGTAATAGGTTAGAAACAGGTAGAACCAATTACAGACAGCCAGAACCAGCTATTTTCTGTCTCTTTCATTAGCTTTCCCATTATGACCAGCACAGGTGGTAGCTGCATATGGTCTAAAAATAGTTTACAGCCAGTTAGAACCAGCTAAACACATAAAAACAATTACAACCATTTGGAACCACTTAGAACTAGTTATTTCCAGTTAGAACCATTAGGAGCCAAATATAGCTGAATAGAACCAGAGAGTTGGTGGGAGGTGAGATAAAAGCAGCTAAAACCATTTACAGACAGCTAATCCCAGTTTCCCCATTAGCACGTTTAGCTGGGTCCAAAGCCAGTTACAACTGTTTAAAACAAGTAAGAAATACTAGAGCCAGTTACAGCAGATCGGAACCCGCTAACAGTACTCGCGGACCAGTTAGAAACTGGTTCTTGTGTCTCATTTATCAGCCTTCCCCATTAGCACTAGCAGAGGTAGTAGCGTACTAGAGTAGTACTACTAGGTAGTAGAGGTACTTGCAGAACAATAAGAACCAATTACCGACAGCAAAAAACAGATTCTAATGGTTCATTCCTTAGCTTCCCCATTAGCACCAGCAGAGACTGTAGCTTCCTGGAGTCCACAACCAGTAACAGCCAGTTATTGGAACCAATTTGGAACCACATAGAACTGGGTACTTCCAGTTAGAACCAGATACTGCCCATTAAAACCAGTTAGAGCCAGTTACAACTACAGCAGGCCAGAACCAGACAGAGTTAGTTGCACACCAGTTAGAACCAGTTACAGGCAGCAATAACCAGTTTCCCCAGTACACCAGCACAGGCTTAACTTCCAGGGGTTCCAGAAACCAGTAAGAGCAAGTCAGAACCAGCTGAACATATAAACGCCCTTTACAGCCCAGTGGAAACACTTCAAACTGGTTTGTTCCAGTTAGAACCGATTAAAGCCAAGAAGAAGACATTTAGACATTTAGACACAGTTAGAACCAGTTTAAGTTCCACCAACAGGACTGGGACTCTGAGAACGTCTGGCAGGGAAAAGGATTACCAACCGTAGTAACTGTAGTATCATTAGAAGTACTTATACCTGCTGTAGTAAAAGAAACAACTGTATCAGTACCGGGAGTAATATAGCAGTAACAGTAGTAGTATTTGTCGTATTTATTGCAGTAACAGTAGTAGCAGTAGTTCTAGCAGTAGTAGTACTTGTAGTAGTAACAGTAGTAGTATTTGTAGTAGTTATGACAGTAACAGTAGTAGCAGTAGTTCTAGTAGTAAGAGTAGCAGTACTTGTAGCAGTAACAGTAATAGTATTTGTAGTAGTTATGGCAGTAACAGTAGTAGCAGTAGTTCTAGCAGTAATAGTACTTGTAGTAGTTCTAGCAGTAAGAGTAGTAGTACTTGTAGTAGTAACAGTAGAAGTATTTGTAGTATTTATAGCAGTAACAGCAGTAGCAGTAAGAGTAGCAGTACTTGTAGTATAAGTACCTTCTTGGTCCCGTACAGACTCTCCAGCAGTTTGTCCTGAGCGTTCTCGAAGCGTTGATCCAAACTGGCCACACTCTTCTGAACCAACGTCCACATCATGTAGTTATTCAACAGACTGCAGAGAGAGACAGGCAGACAGACAGGTGGTCAGACTGGGAGACAGGTTAGAGTCCGCTGACACACTGTATGTGATACTGGACTACATCTAAACCTGTAGTCAGCGTTGGCTTTTCACCTGCGGTCGGTCTTGTTGATGAGGTCAGACACCTGCTGCAGGTACTCTCTGGCGTACAGGACGACAGGTTCAGTGTCGTTCAGCTCCAGAGGAGACAGAGAGGACAACAGGTAGTCTAACCAGTCCACAGCCGGAGCTAGCAGCTGAAACACCAAAGAAGAAGAGACATCAACCAGAGTCCAGTCCTGTTTCCAGCCCCTGCAGGCTGCAGGCTTCATACAGTCACATCTCAAGGGTTCATCCACACAAGGGGGAACAGTCAACTTCACAATCTGCCTGTTGCATTCTTTTTCTTTTCTGTGGACAGTTTGTCCTGATGGTGGCGCTAGAGGAAAAGTCAGGAGGTACCTAAAGTATTGGAAATCACCCCCTGAAGACAAGGACATAGGTTTAGTTTTTTACAGCATAAAAAAGAAATGCTGTGTAAACCTCTGATTTGTTAGAATTACGGAGGGAAAACCTTGGAAATAAATTATAATGTTTATTTGCATTTGTACTACAAAGAACACTGTCCTTTACTGATGTTCACTTCCAGCGCCTTAGAACATACAATAATAAATAAATACATATTAATAAATTCAGATTAATTCATATTTATTTTTACCTGACATACATCCATGTTGTGCAGGTCTTTTTCTAAGGCTGCATAAAGCCCCAATGACAAACAGAATGTAGCCTGAGAGGCGAAAACCAGGGCAAGAAATGCTAAATGCTAGCTGCTCCGCTAGCTGCTGCTCATAAAGCTCAGTGCTTTGAACTCACTGTGATGAGTGAAGGTAAGCGAATGAACACTTTAATCAGCTCAGAGGACATTTACGAGTAAAACTGTACCCGATCTGTCTGTCTGTCCCTCAGTCTGTCTCAGTCTCTCTCAGTAATCCTCAGTGTGGGAACACCACCCGGGGGGGAGATGCTGGGATGAAAAACTAATCCCTGCTGTCTGCTTCAGCTTCAAACAGTCAAAAAGTCAAAAACTAAAAACCTGAGACTCTGCAGAGAGAAGACATGTGGACTGACATGTTTTGTGTGTTAGCTGTCAACACATGAATGATCATCACCCAGCTAAAGTTATTCTGAACGGAAACCTGGAAAACAAAATATAACCACTTTTATTTAGTTGTTAAAACATAAACACAGAGTTTAAAGTTCTGAGAACTTTGACAGATGCAGAAAAATAAAAAAAACTGTTTTTTCTTTCCTAAATGACTTGTAAGTTTTAGTCTTTAATAAAAACAGCTGTAGCACTACATACAGCCCGCATCGTGTCTAACAACTTAACTGTTCTAAACTCACTGTAAACCAGTTAAAGTTAAGAACGAATCTGTTCGTATGAGAAGTGAAAGTGATTTCAGATGGAGGAGAAATAATATGGACATGTATGGAGTGGCAGAGGGTCCAGTTTTTAAATCTTCTCAGTGTCATGAACTGCTTCTGTTTTAGCTTCAGTCGTGTTTCACAGTTTGATGCAGACTGCAGGTAGGGGGCGCTGTGAGCCGAATCTGCTGATGCTTCCTAATTGATAGAAACAGCTGATTTATTTCTTCATTTTACTGGACACATGACCTCAAACATGCATTGATAATGACACCAGAGGAACGAGCTGACCTGTAGAGGGCGCTCTGCTCCACAGTTATCTGAGTGATGTCTCTGCTGTCACTTTACCCGCCTCCATAAACAACGATAATGATAAACAACATGTCTACTTTTACATTATGTGAAGTCAGGACAAAGAAAAAGGTCAAACTGAACCTGAGCTGACATTCATCTGAAGTCTGCTTCATGTTCATATCAGCCATGTTTATATAATAACCTGTTATCTAACCTCTCTCTTTCTCTGCCACAGAGATGCAGGCACATAGCAACAGCTCCTGGCAACAGTTGCCATGGTGACCCCAGAAGCATCTGCAACCCTGAAGGACAGAGAGCTGCAGCAGAGAGAGAGAGTGCACTCTGCAACACAACATCAGACCAATACTAGTGATAATACACGCGTCTATATTATAAAAACTATTTATAACATTTAATGTGCATCAGTGAGATGGAAGATGGCATGAAGACACATCCGTAAATGAAAGGACATGGACCAACACACATTATACATCAATTAGACAAAATCTGGTGCACACATGGTTAATGAAATCATCCATTTTACAGCCACCAGTGAGCAGTAAAGACACATGATCACATATTACAAGACACAGTCTGTTTGTGGTTCACATGTCTGTTTACGTGTGACCTCTTTCTTTATTTATCCTCCCAGAACACAAACAAATGCCTTGATAGCGTATTAAAATAAATAAATAAATAATAAGTGAGAGAAATTTTAAAAAGCAACATTACTTGGTCCATATTTCATTGTGATTACTTATGAAATAAACCAGACTTATTTAATACTACGTATTTAATACTACTTACTAAACCAGCCTACAGCCATGCTAGCAGCTCTGTGAAGCTGCACTTACAGCTGTGGTTTGAGCTATATGCTAACAGGTATAATATTTACTATGTTCACCATCTTAGTTTAACATGTTAGCATGCTAACATTAGCTAGTTAGCAGTAAACACAGAGTGCAGCTGAGGCTGATGGGAATGTCTTTAGTTCTGCAGGTATTTGGTCATAAACCAAAGTGTTGGACACATTAACATGTTGACCTGATGATGGCGCTAGATGACGAGTCAGAGGATCAGCAGAGTTATTACAGTTCATCCTGAGGGGAACATGAACGATGAACCACATTTCAGTTTCAATCAAAACAGTGCAGGATCGTCTGGCAAAACAGACGCTGCAGTGGCCAATCAGATACCTGCTGAAAGTATTGACCTTGTGATCATAGTGACAAAAGATTGTTGCTTTTTGTTAACGCAGGCCTGATTTCAAACTGAACACCCACTTAAACACACTTTCAGTGACCACACAGGTGTTAACCTCACCTGTAATTCAGAGATGGTAACCTTGTGGTAGATCTTCTCCTCGTCTCGCCGTTGGTCTTGTGGGACGGTGATGTTGGCGAGCGCCGTTTCAAACTCCAGAATCTGCTGCATCTGAAGCTGAGTGGAGCTCCTCTCCCCCCCCAGCAGCATCCCCAGCTCCACCATGTAGTCCAGGTACGCCGCCAGCACCTGGAATTTGGACAAATGTCAGATTACTTTCATCAAACATCTGTGTTATAAAGTCGACACTCTGAAGCCTGAAATAATCTTGACAAACTGTAATAAACTCAACTTGTCTTTGGTATATTGACACATCCCATCTGTAATGATAACACATATCCACCTTCAAGAATTCTCACCTTCTCATTGGCTGTCTTGTTGAGGTAATAGTCCCTGGACGGCAGGAAGAGCCCTGATTGGTCCACCTGAGCAGAGGCGATCAACAGGTGAGTGAATTATGACCACAGATCATCAGATATGTGATGACACAGAGATACTACAGCTGAGTCATCTTCAAAAACACCTGGGTAACCTGTGGACCAATCAGCTCGGAGCACCTGGAGCTTTCTGAGAGCAACATTGACAACCAAACCTCGAACAAGAAAGTTAGACATTTTGGCACGTATGCCAGCTGTGCTGTACCTTAAGGATCATAGCTTTAGTAATGCATCCTGGCGTTTCGACTAATCAGTTAATTGTTCAGTCTATAAAAAAGTCATAAATCAGTGTTAAATGTCCCTCTCAGTTTCCAAGGTGACGTCTTCAAATGTTCTGTTTTATCCGACCAACAGTCCAAAACCCAAAGAGATTCAGTTTACAAAACATTCTCACCATGAGGTCCGTTCAATGGCTGTTTCAATCAAATCACACAACATTCATCAGCAGATGGAGCTGCCCAGCTGTCATGGAATTATAGATGTATACCTTTCTGTTATTTCTGAGCACTTCAAGGACTTCTCACCAAACATGGACATTCATGTTTGGTCTTGCCAGTGATGTAAATTACAGATACATTTTCACCAAACTGTCATACAATACTCCCGTTGATACTCTAAAGGTCTAAAGCTGATTTGAACATGATACTTTAATCATAAAGGTTTGGATGGTTGACTAAAAGTCAAATGTGCTGAATTATCTTTAGTACTTCATTAACAGTCCAGCTCTGTCAGGTTTTTGTTCTGATTTAGATTCTGGTTCTGGACCTGTGTGGTTCTGGTTCTGAGAGGTCCTGTTTTGGGTTTACCTGGATGACGTTGCTGTTGGAGTTTTTGGGATCAGCGCTGACTCCGACACTGAAGAAAGGTTGAGCTCTGTATGGACCAGAAACCACCTTCAGAACCTCCATAAAGTTCTCCTTCTCCCAGGGACCTGTCATGTTCCAGCCCCCAATCTACAGAAAGAAACAGAGTCCAGGTGTTCGTCACAGGTCAAACATACTGATGTACATATTATCAGAGCTTGAACAGTACAGATTACCTTTCTTGTAAATATAATTATGACTGAATTAGAACAGAACATAGTTACATCTCTTTAAAGATAAAGAGGCATAAAATTCTACACCTGACTGCTTTTCATCCACAACTCAGGTTCACACATTATTTGTTTGCTGATATGGATACTATTCATTTCCTAAACCTCACCTTGAATTATATTACTGAGACCTCCATATTTAACCAGAAGACCCACACAGGACAATATATTCAACTATCAAAATAAAAGGCAAAAATGCCCAAAAATACTTAAATAAAATGTGTCCCTTCAGGTCCCCTGGCGATCCACAGTTACCATGGTGACGGGGTGTATGAGTGGTTACCTTGGCGATGAGGTCTATGAGAGGCTGAGCTCCCAGCTCTTCGATCCTCTGTGTGTTGAGACAGGACAGGTAGTAGGACTGAGTCTTCCTCTCTGCCTCGCTGCTGCCGTTAAAAGTTCCGTTCTCTACGAGATAACAACACAGACTGTCAGGGTTTAATATTACTGCTCACTACAGGTGAGTACAGTGGAGCAGAGGGGAGGATCCCACCAAAAACACCAAAACAACTGTTCATGGTGGGAAGCCAGTGAGGGATTTTGAACAAGATCTGCAGGAGGAGGAGCCTGGACGAGGAGGAAACATCAGAAAAAAGACTCTCTCCATAGTTGAAGCAAACAAAAACAGGTCCAGATTTCTTTATTAAAGTTTCCTGAGTGCTGAGACTCAGTGAGTCATTTCCCTGTGCTTCACCCCCGACCTCGACAGTGTTCTTCAGTATTTATGATCTTTAATTAATCGTCTCTGCTCCAGACCCAAAGTAATGTTGGTCATGTCTCTGTATCTCTCTCTCACTAAAAATGTGTCGATTTTGGGGATTTTGAGTTAAAGTTAATTAAAACGTTTGTAATCAGTTTCAAAAATAATTTCAGTACCCCAACATGTGATTTTTAGTTAAAATGAAACAAAGTTTTTATGTTGATAAAAGTGAATAATGCCTTATCAAAAACATGTTATATTTTATATTAAAGATAATAAAAGTTAGCTACACTTGATTTTGATTTGCACTGTGGAAACATTAACACCCAGTAAATACAAAGTACTCAAGGAATTTTCTTTAACTTTTATTTAGTAAAATGACGTTAGTGTCACTTTAATTCAAATGTTCAATGTAATCTCTCTCTCCATCTGTCTGTCTCTCCACCTGTCTTACCCAGCAGGTGTTTGAGCAGTGCCTGGTTCTGCTCCCAGATGCTGTTGAACGTGGACCAGCGGGACCGTCCGTCAGGCAGTGGGTTTTTCCTCATCCAGCCTCCACAGGCAAACTGGTAGAAGTCGTGGCATGGGTCGGCGCTGCGGTCCATCGCCTCCACCATCTGACTCGCCACCGTGACACAAGCCTCCGACAGGCACAGGCCACGCCCACTGTCTGCACGGCATCATGGGATAGATAAAAAAGGAGAGCTCAGAAAACTGAAGAGTGTATTTTATATGTTCGAATATAATGTTATTTCTGTTCTAACAGGTGGTGAAGCTGAGACTGAATGAGTGTTTCAAGAAGAAGAGAGAAGAGAAGGAAAGGAGGAGGTAGAAAAGGAAAGGCGGGGGTTGGAAAGGAGATGAGAAAGGAGAGGCAGACAAGGGAAAAGGGACATATGTAGGGAAGCAAAGGAGGAGGTCTGGAAGGAAAGGGGGAGGTAGAGAAGGATGGGTGGGGGCAGGAAAGGAAAGGGATGGGGAGGCTGAAAAGGAAAGAATGAGGTATAGGGAAGGACAAGAAGAAGAAGGAAAGGAAAGGAGGAGGTAGAGAACGAAAGGGGAGGCAGAGGAGGCAGGGAGGAGGGTGAGAAGGAAAGGACGTGGTAGATACGGAAAGGAGGGGACAAAGAAGGATAGGATATGAAATGAAAAGGGAAAAAAGGAAAAGAAAGGAAAGGAGGAGGTAGAGAATGAGAGGAGGAGGTAAGAAAGTAAGGGACAGAAAAGGTAAGGAAGCGAAAGGGGAGGAAAAGGCAAGAAAAGGAGGAGGTAGAGAAGGATAGGTGAGTAGGGTAGTAAAGGAAGTCAAGGAAAGGAAAGACAGAAAGAAAAGGGAGGCAGGACAAGAAATGAGGAGGCAGAGGTGGGAAGAGGAGGTACTAAAGGATAGGTGGGGTAGGAAAGAATAACAAAGGAAAGGAGTAAATGAGGAGACGGAGGAGTGAAAGGAAGAGGTGGAGAAGGGTGGGCGTGGGTAGGGAATAAAAGTAAAGAAGGAGGCAGGTGCTTATCGTGTTGCATGGTGTTACCTGAGCTGAATCCTAATCCCAGGACCAGCAGACAGGCCAACAGAGCCAGCAGGGCAGCCAGCAACAGGACTGACAGCAGAACCTCCAGCTGAGTCCTCCTGCCCAGAATGTCCACACCTCCCTTCCTGAAACCCACCTGAGAGACACAAAGACACAAAGACACAGAGACTGAACATAAACAGCTGGACAAGAGCTCTAACCCAGTTCCAGGACTTGCCACCTCTTCCTGGATCAATATTCTGGGAACACCCCGGTGCCCAGTTAGTCCAGAAAACCTCCACTTGCAGGGAGGGGATACCTGAGCTCCTGAGCTCCTAAGGCAGAGCCCAGACACCCTGCCAAGGAAACTCATTTCAGCTGTTTGGATCCACCATCTCGTTCTTTCAGTCACTACCCAGAGACCAGGACCATAGCTGAGGACTGGAACAGAGATCCACTGGTGAATCCAGAGCTTCACCTTCAGGATCAGATCCCTCTGAACTACCACAACGTCTCTGTTACTGCAGATGATACACCGATCCTGGAAAGAGCTACTAAAACTCCTTCAGTCGGGGCAGTAACTCACTCCCAACCTGAGAGGAACAATCCCGTTTTCCAGCAGAGTACCATGAACTCAGATTTGGAGGTGCTGACCCTCATCCCTGCAACTTCCCTGCGAGAAAAACCGCAGCCCTCTCATTCATCTGAACCTTGTGCTCGTCATGACAAAAGATAAAACAGTTGCTGCCGTGGTGAGTTTCCAGAGTTTGGGTGTCTGATAAACCTTTAAACGCATTAATCTGTTTCTCAAACTGGACTTCCTGGATCAGATTTCATGTCTCACCTGTATCTTAAACAACCCGCCCCCACCATCGCAGCCCCCTGCACAGTTTTAATGCCCACTTACTGAGGGACGCTACAATCTTTTAGGTATCACTGAACCTTGTCTACCAGCACTGCCTTCCTTTTTTCCTCCACAGAGCTGACATTTGTTGTGCCAAAGTGTCTGACTGGCAGCGCTCCAGACCCCCCACTGCTCCTCTCTTTGTGGCTGGAGGACCCACACGATAGTGGCCCCCTTTTGTGCTTTTAGTCAAAGCCTCCCCCCAAGGTCTGGCTCCTGGGATTTAAATCTCTCTGAGTCCAGGACTTCACCTGGGGCCAATTAGTCTTGGGAGATTTAAGGAGATGAGGAGATATATTTGTGAAACTCTTGTTCTCAGCTTGGCTGAGTCACTGTCCTCTCCGAGTTTCTCTGACAAACAAAATGTCATGTGATTCTGTTCTTTATGTTTTCTGTACGAGCTTTTTGTTGCTTCTTCTGTCTGTGTGTTTGTGTGTGTTTGTTGTGTTCACTGACCTCCACTCTGTCAGGAGACGAGGCTGCCTCAGCTGGAGCATCCGACACTTCCTCCTCCTCCAACGTAGCTCTCTTATAGCTGGACATCTGTAGAGAGAGACAGGCAGACAGACAGGCTGTCAGTTATGTCCACACTAATGCAGATAAATTAGAAAAACATCTGGATAAATCTAATCTGCAGGGTGGAAACAGAGAACACAACTTTTCACAAAGCAGCCAAATGATCATCAACTTTCACAAATATGGTCACGTCAGCCTGTCCAGGTCTAACCTACCTCTCACCCAGTGTGAGCTCAGATAGACCCCAGACCATCCACAACCCTGAACAGGACAAGTGGGTATAGATAATGGATGGACCAGTACCGATACAATACCTGAGTATCAGTTCTCACAACAAAACAATCCTTGGCTACCTTACATTCAGAAAAAAACCTTTTTAGCGGAAATATCTCAACAACTATTGGATGGATTGCTATGAAATTTTGTACAAACATTCATTATCCCCAGAGGATGCATCCTGCTGACTTTGGTGACCCTCTGACCTTTCCTCTAACGCCACCAGCAGGTTGACATTTGTGGTTCAGAGTGAAATATCTCGACAACTACAAGATGGGTTGAACAGATATTCAAGGTCCCTAGAGGATACGCTCGAATGACTTAGGAGGTCAAAATCTTCACTTATCCTGTCAATTATATCAACATCTACCGTGCGGATTGGCACAAACTTTGATACAGGTAACCATGGTGCCCAGATGATGTATCCTGCCGATATTGGTGATCCTCTGACTTTTCATCTAGCGCCATTATCAGGTCAACATGTTAATGTGTCAAACACTTTGGTTTATGACCAAATACCTGCAGAACTAATGACATTCCCATCAGCCTCAGCTGACTAGCTAATGTTAGCATGCTAACATGCTAAACTAAGATGGTGAACATAGTAAACATTATACCTGCTAAACAGGTAGTCATTGTGAGCATGTTAGCATGCTGATGTTAGCATTTAGCTCAAAGCACCGCTGTGTCTCAGTGCAACTTCACAGAGCTGCTAGCATGGCTGCAGACTCTCAGTGTGGTTTAAACTAAATGTTGTCTGTTAGCAGCTGTGTGAGCGTGACCGCTGGTTTCTAGATTCTTCTTCTTGATGTTGCTGCTATCTGGAGGGTTTTGATGAGATGTAAAAATGAAGATAGTGATGGCGTAAACCTGTGTACTTTATTTACTGTTGCTTCTACTGATCGCTGTACTTTTCTGTATTTATTATTCATTGACTGCTGTTTGTAAGCCAAAACCCCCCTCTGGGACATTAAAGCTTTCTTCCAGACATCTGATACCAGCTTTTGATCCTCGCTGCTTACAGACACATTCAGACAGTACCACAAAGTACTGAGGTCTGATACCCAGACCTACTAAAATGTTTTCTTCTTTATCATCTTTTCTTAAGAAAGCTATATAATAAATCAACTCTTCCTCCTCTTTGTGCAGCCCTGTTCATCAAATTAAACACCGCAGGAAACAGTAATGCCACCAAGGACTACGTCAAAGTAAGACAACAAATCACACCTTTCTGTCTCAGCTACACATTTAAATAAAACTCTGACACAATAAAAACAGAATCGTATATTTAAAAATCTCACTTTTACAGTTCTTAGACAATAAGAACCCTGTCCTGTTAGACTCATCGTACATTTTTCCAATGTGTTTTTCCATGTAGAGAAGTAAGTGCGATGCGAGTGTCATTGCTCACATATCAGTCTGTGTACTTAATGAGGGACACCACAGGGTGGCAGATCAGGGCTGAATCATCCCTGTCTGACACCAAATTACCCTCATCTGTATACCTAAAATTCTGCCTGGAAACTGGTCCTGACCAAGAAACAGTCCGGCATGTAACCCCCCATAAAAACAGAGAATTGTCATTTTTAAACCCCAGTTTTTGTACAGATTAAACAATCAAGTTAATAATCATTAATCGTGTTAATCAGGGAGCTTTAGAGGAGCTGTGAGGTGGATTTTTGTTACCTTTGGACAGAGCCAGGCTAGCTGTTTCCCCGTTTCCAGTCTTTATGCTAATCTAAGCTAGCTGTTTCCCCCTGTTTCCAGTCTTTATGCTAAGCTAAGCTAACCAGCTGCTGGCTGTAGCTTCATATTTACTGTACAGACAGGAGAGAGGCATCGATCTGAACATCTGACTGAACTATTTTTTTCCCTGTTCAGTCTGGACAGTTTGTCAGTCTGGAAGAAGAAAAGCTGATCTGAACACAAAACTTAATTTAATGAGATTAAAACAGAAACTGAGTTTGTAACCGTGGACGGACATTTAAATTAGAGTTTTACTTGGAGAAAGAAAAAAGCTTTTATCAAGATAAACTTTAGACTTGTTGAAAGTATTTAAAATTACATATGATGTCTTTTGGTTTTACATGTGTGTTTTATATCTCTTTAGGATGTTAATAATAAATAGTGACGTCTTGTAATCTCATGTGTGACGGGGAAATTAACCAGAGCAGTCTACTTTACACACTATCTATCATATTCTGTTCATTCTGTTCATATTATACCTGCTTTACATTTTATATATGTATATTTTTATTGTGTATATATGACAGTTACAGCTCTTCTTACCGTCACTTCCCCATGGATCTATTATTGATTCTGTACATTTGTTTATCTTTAGTTATCATTATTGGTTAGCCTAGATGCTAGACTGTATTACGTTGGTACTTCCTGCGTGATGTTTAATCTAATCTAATGTTTGGCATGACAGAGATAAAAGCAAACACAGTATGTCAGCGTATGAAAGTGTGAACTCTTGATAAAGAGGCAGAAAGTGACGCAGCATCTGTAAACTGAGAGCAGAGCCGAGGCTCAGCATGAGGAGATATTTAACTGTGATCAAATAAACCTGCACTTCCTCTGTTTACACTCCGTTGCTCTCTCTCTGTCTCTCTCTCTGTAGGCCTGTCTCTCTCTCTCTCTGACCCCCCCCCCCAAGTCATTGTGTGGCAGACACATAAACAGTGCAGCCAGCTTCCACCCTGCAGAGAGAAACACACCGATCCTGGATCAGTCACACAAACACGTTTTATAAACTCAAACAGCTGCCGAGTTCACCGCGTTTCACCACAACACCACCTCAAATACTGTGCTTGATTACCATGGAAACCACCGCCGTGCAAGTGTTAGCATGGTAGCATTACAGCTCTGCGAAAGGCCTGCAGAGGCCGACATCTGACCCCCTAAAGACCAGATACTTTGGAGATGATTTTAGTGACCTCTTGACCTCTTTCTGTTTCCTGTCATCTACAACATGTGGCCAAAAGTATGTGGACACTGTGTCTACATCTTAATGCTGCAGCGACACTGAAGTCATGTCCTCTTTAGTTTTAGCAGCTTTGGAGAGTTTTGGTATTGAATGATTCCTGGAGAGAATCTAAACTAATGAGTTTATTATAATTCATATTTTAGTCAGAGTTGAGTTCCTTGTGTAGTTATTGTTGGTTTTCAGAGGGATTTCTTTGACAGAATGCGACACAAAGAAATAGTTTTCCCAGTTTGGTGGAGAACCTCGTCTGCACAGAGTCCTGACCTCAGTCCTGACCCGATCCAACAGACCTGATCACCAACATCAGAGTTGGACCTCACTGATGTCAGCGCGTTGGATGGTCTCAGAGCGTCTGAAACCTTCAGCAGGTCTGTCTCAGAGTAAGTCTTGGTCTGAGGGAGGACTCGTCTTCCTGTCTGTCCTCTGCAGAGTCTCACTGTCCTGCTGCTGCTGTCTGATGGTCCTGCAGGAAACTAAAGGTTTCCAACTGTTTCCTTCCTCAAGACCCTCGCTGAAACCTGTCTGCCTGCCTCCCTGTCTGTCTGTCTGTCTGTGTATCTGTCTCTCTCTCAGTCTCTGTTCTCTTTAATTGATGACGCACACAGAGGGGGAGAGAGGGGGGAGTGGGTGAGCGGGGTTGCTAGGAGACGGGAGTGTGTGTTATATCTCTCTGTGGAGGCTGATGTCACTGTGTGTGTGTGTGTGTGTGTGTGTGTGTAATTAGATAATGTGTGTGAATCATCTCCATTCAGCTCTAATGGAGTTCACTGCAGCTTATATAACATCTGTCTGTCTGTCTGACTGTCTGTCTCTCTCTCTGTGTTCTGGCTGTGAAATCTGCTCTTTTGTCACTCCACAGCCTCCGTACTCTCAACACAAACACTGCTGACTGAGGAGTCTCTGTCTCTGCACAACAAGATGAGGAGGTGGACGTTAGTTAGCCTAGCTTAGCACAAAGACTGGGAGCAGGGGAAACTGCTAGCCTGACGCCATCAAGTATGTGTGTATGAATAACAGTGAATTATTTTCATCCGTGTCTTCTTCTTCTCTGCCTTTGTTGGCGTGCGACCGCCTCCTGTTGATCACTGGAATAGTATGAAACCATTGGCAGGAGTGTGCATGGCGTCACATGCACGAGATAAACAAAACAGAGCCCCACAGTGCTGCTAGACGAGGGAACGTCCACAGGAACCTTTAACCTCCACAGGAACCTTTAACGTCTGCAGGAACCTTTAACATCTGCAGGAACCTTTAACCTCCACAGGAACCTTTAACCTCCGCAGGAACCTTTAACGTCTGCAGGAACCTTTAACATGTGCAGGAACCTTTAACCTCCGCAGGAACCTTTAACATCTGCAGGAACCCTTAACGCCTGCAGGAACCTTTAACGTCTGCAGGAACCTTTAACCTCCACAGGAACCTTTAACGTCTGCAGGAACCTTTAACCTCCGCAGGAACCTTTAACCTTCGCAGGAACCTTCAACAGCTCCGTGTGTTCGCTTTGTCACGTTAACTTACATCCAACTGCTGGACATTTAGGACACGGACACACTCAGAGACGCTCAAGAGAACAGGCAGGACACATCACCATGACAACTGCTCCACTGCCACCTCCTGTCACTGAGGCAACCTCAGTCCCAGCAGCTCCTCTGTGGCCTCTGACCCCTAACATAAACACCTCCTTCAACACAATACAGGACAAAGACAAGACACCTCCCCCCACCTACAGTCCCCTGACCCCCCACCTGATTTACTGCACCCACCCACCCCCAGCCTCTCCCTCCCCTCCTCCCCCTCAGAGCTCCACCCACCTACAGACTCATTCATCAGACCAGCAGAGACCAGTCTGAGTACTGGACTCTGAAACCATTGAAACCAGTCTGAGGTTTACTGAAGCATCCAGAGGAGGGAAGTGATGATGATGATGATGATGATGATGATGATGATGATGATGATGATGAAGGTCAGATATAAACAGCAGAGGCAGCAGCGGCGGTCGGGGGTTCTTTGGTTTGTTTTGTTGCTCGGATGGAAACTGGGCGTCTTAAGACAGGAAGTCACAGAGCTGCAGACAGGAAACAGTAAACCCTGCCCAACCCAACACACACACACACACACTCTGCCAGCTTACTCTCTGTAACTTCGGGAATGTTCCCACAAAGGAACACATCAGGAGCTGAGACGCTGAGACGCTGAGACGCTTCATCGATTCATAGATGGACAGAAGATGAGCCTGTGACTGATTCATCGTTTCAGAGAGACAATCACAAACTCTGATTCCAGCTGCTGAAACATGTCACACTTTCTGTTTTATGTCTCAGTGAACTGGTGTTGGACAGTCGGATGGACTAAATGAAGAGTACTAGAGCTGCTCTATCTTCAGACTTCAATTTATTGAAAGGATAGCCCCTTGAGATGTAGCATCTCATTTTCGAGGGGGTCCTGTAGACACAAATACAAAGAAAACACATATAAACAAAGACAGCAATATATAACAAACATACACTGCAAATACACAGATACAGACAGCTTGCTCACCCTCTCCCACCCACACCCCCAACCCTCAGCTGTTTTATAATAATAATAATAATAATAATAATAATAATAATAAAGATAAAATAAGATGAATGGATACAATGACTCAGAAGATAAATTAATTGCATTAGTAAGTACACACAAATTAAAAGCACAAACAGGTTGTTTTAAGATGAGAAAATAAAGATGTCCTGAAGCAATGGAAAGAGGTAATAGATCTCAGAGAAAGAGGAAGATGATTCCAGTCAGATGGAGCTTTATATTAGAATGACCTGCGTCCGACTTCTTTGAAAATTCTAGGGACAAAGAAAAAGGGATGTTGCATATGTCTGAGTGGGTATGAAGATCTACATGGAACCAGAAACTGTTTCAAATAGGGAGGACAATTAAAGTAAACACATTTGAAGATGAACTGAGTCCAGTGAAATTGCCTTCTAGATTTAGGTTGCAGCCAATTAAGGGATTCATACATTAGACAATGATGGGTTCTATATGGACACCTCAAAACAAACCTACAGAGAGAATTATATACAACATTAAGGGGCTTAAGATAAGTGTCGGAGGTGTTCTGGTATACAATGTCAGCATAATCAATAATAGGCAGTATCAACTGAGATATTATTCTTTTTCTGACTTGAAGTGTAAAACAGTTAGTTGAGCGATAAAGTGAACTCAGACAACCATACGTTCTTTTTATAATAAACTCTATATGGGGCTTAAAGGAAAGTTCAGAGTCAATCCAAAGTCCAAGATATTTGAATGAATCAACTTTCTCAAGGGGTGACCCATCAAAATTAACATGCAGATCAAAGGAATATGAACGACTATGTCACGTACCACCATGCTGCAATACAAGTTTGTTGTTATGAAACCAGTTTTGGACCAAGTTAAGTTTTGGACCAACTGTAAAGAATTCTGAATTTGTAATATATCAGAGTTAGTACTGTAAATAACGGTGTCATCAGCATAAAGATGAACAAGACAATTTGAGCATATCTGACGTAAGTCATTAATAAAAATGGAAAAAAGATGTGGTCCCAGGATGGAGCCTTGTGGAACACCCTACAGGGGTAACTCTGGCACATTTCCATATGGGAGGAATTGAACAAGTAGACAGAGACAAGTTAAATAAATCTGCAAGGGGGTACATTATTACATGAGCTGCAAGTTTAACAAATTTGGCTTCCAAACCATCTGGACCAGCACTACTGTTTTCTTTTAACTCACGTATAGCATAAAAAACATCAATAGGCAAAATCTTTCTAAAAGAAAATGAATCATTAGAAGTAATAAGGTTTAAGGAACCAGTCATACCAAAGGAATTAATATGTTGGGAACCACAGATAGAAGAGAAATGCTGATTAAAAGCCTGAGAAATAAGTAAAGGATCAGAAATAATTTCATTATTAATTTGTATCTGGTTAATGAAGCTTTTGGTAGTTTTATTGAGAATACGGTTCAATTGATTCCAGAACTGTCTAGGGTTATGAAAATCCTGAGAAAAGCTGTCTTTATAGTAGTTAGATTTTGCATTCCTTGTTTTGGTCTTACATAAATTCCTCAGGTATCTGTAGGTTTCCCAATCAGCAGAATCTTTAGAGAAGCGATATTTGGCCCAGGCTTTATCCCTCTGTTTAAAAAGGCTGGTAAGATGTGCGTTGATCCAGGGTAAATGTCTACCTTTAACTCTAATTGTTTTTATGGGAGCATGTTTATCGATTACGTTAGTAACTTCAAAATAAAAGAAGTTCCAGGCATCATCAACTAAAGGAATTAACTTAAATCTATCCCAGTTAATAGCAATTAGGTCTTGAATAAAACAGTCTACATTAATATTCTTACATTGTCTCTGTCTAATATATTTGGGAGGAGAACTTGGAATTTTAATTTGTTCACTGTGATCACTTAAACAATCAGACATAACACCAGATTTAATTATCCTTTCAGGATTAGTGACAAATATCCAGTCTAACAGAGATGAAGACCGATAATCCACTCTAGTAGGTTCATTAATTAACTGAGTAAGGTTTACACTACCAAATCAATTTCTATCACTGGAGGAGGAGCGATCAAGCCAGTTACTATTAAAGTCACCCAAGATGGTCATTTCATTATGTCTCTCAAGAGAATGAATAATTGACAGAATACACTTCAGTCAGTCGCAGCAGAGGGAGGCCTATAAATGTTGCCAATAGTTAAACGTTTGTTATCATGAAGAATAATGTTAATGAAAAAGACATTCAAAATTAACTGGCTCTAGTTTAGTTTAGAGCCTGATTTTATGTTGTGTCTTAGTGTTTGTTGTTTTATTGTGTCTTAGTGTTTAATGTGTCTAATGCCGTTTTATTTTGTCTTAGTGCTTAATGTAGTTTTTAGAGCTCGATTTTATACTGACATTTATTTTATCTTGTACAGCGTCTTTGAGCACTTGTAAAAGCGCTTGATAAATAAAATGTATTATTATTATTATTATTATTATTAGGAATGATACGCTCAGAGACAAGATTTGCAGCAACATATGAGGCCATCCCACCTCCTCTAGAAGCCCTATCAGCTCTATACAGAACAAAGTTGTCAATTTTAATTTCATCATCAGTGATTTTACTAAGTAGCCATGTTTCAGAAATAGTGATAATATTGGGTTTAGGAAGAGTAACCCATACTCTGAGGAGATCGATTTTTGAAACAAGGCTCCTGATATTAAGATGAATAACCTTTAGACCTTTAGCTGATTCAATTGTGCCTATAGAAAAAATAAAAGGTCAGAGAAACTTGGTTGGGAGAGAGAAGGTGGTGGGGTGATGGGGTGATGGGGTGGGGAACGAGAACAGCAAGCAGGACAGCCAGACACAGACAGACAGGTAAACAATACACATGTACATGTGTGCACACACACAAATACATAAAAGAAGTGAGTGGCAGGTTAACTAAGATAGAGCAAATAACCACAGGCTCAGACTGCTAAACAGCTTATATGTGAGAACAACGGGAGGACCCTGCTTATTCCAAGTCAAATAAAAATATATCTTTCAAAAATCATCATATTCAGATGAACACAAAAATATAAATGGCCTCAAATGTTCACAATGAGAGAGGAAAAAAGAAAAGTATAATTAACAAAAGAAAGAGGGCCATTTCATTATATCAAGAGGCAGAAATGAATAAACGATCAGTATTTTGTGGTTTTACAGCAATGGTTAGGCTACAACATTGCATCATTACGTCTTGACTGGAACTGACGCCCTGGCGTCACAGTATATGGCAAACATTGACACACACCGTGACGTTGTCACATAGTAGGCTAGCCAAAATAAAGTTTATTATAAAGTTATTATTTGCAAATAACAGAACAGAGAGAAGTAGGCTAGAGTTACTAAAATAATATAGTCAATGTTCCAGTTACGCGACGTGATCCAGGAAAAAGAACTTAAACTTCAGTCAAGCAAACAGAGTTTGTAAGTTAGCAACTTGCAGGATGATCTACTCACGATACTGTCATGGGGAGGAGAGGGAGAGGTCTCGGAAAAAAGTCCCAGCTTCTTCGGGACAGCCGAACAGTTTTCCCTCCATCATCACTCTCAGCGTACTAGGGTACAGCAGAGAGTATTTGATATCAGCACGAAGTTTCTTTTTGACAGCATCAAACTGCCGACGTTTATTGATCAAGCCAGCACTGAAGTCGGGATAAATATGGACTCGAGCGCCCATATGGGTGAGCTCCCTTCTTTCCCTGGCCAGGCGTAAAATCCTCACTTTGTCCTGGAAATGTAAGAACTTGACCAGGATGGGTCTAGGAGCAGATCTGGTGCTAGAGCTGAAGGTGGGAGAGCACATTATCAGAAGATTCTTAATTTGTTCTTATGTCCTTCTCCAGTTCAATGTCCTGACCCCATGTGGGGGGGGGCATGGACACTGTGTGTTTGTGTGTGCATGTGTGTGTGTGCATGTGTGTGTGGGGTGGGGGGGACTATTTTAACTATTTTAATTTATATTATTTTATATTTGTATTCTTGACTTGCTTTTTATTTGCTTGCTTATTTTGAAAATAAAACCAGGAATACAGAGGAGCTGCTTCACACAGTAAACACAGAGACTTAATGAGGGGGTCTGATCACATGATAACAGGTATGAGTGGATTACCTGCTCAGGTGAATCATCTCCTGTCACAATCCACTCATACCACCTTAAAACTTTTCCTTTAATCCTAATAAAACACATAATGTTCCTGTAATGTTTCTCTGCAACACTTTATTTTACATCTTTTCCTTAAAATAACTCTTTAACGCAGGAGTTCTGCAGTTAATTACAGCAGATTATTGATTAACTGCAGTCAAAGCTAACGTGAGTCAGCTGATCATAACAACATGTGAAACTAGTTTAAAGGCCCGAACAAACACCTTCCTGTTGTTACTGCATTATGAATTCATCTTTATTTGGGTTTAAATGGAGCGAGTCTTTCCAGGAAATTAGTTCTAACTCCCAGGTTCTTTCGAGGAAATCTCCAGGACAGAAATGAGGAAGTTACAGACGGACAAAACAACGTGTCCGCTGTTGTTCTGATGTCTCCGTTTGCTCGTATTTCCACTAAAGTTTACAGAATATTCAGAACAGATGTGATGAGTTCAGGGACTCAACAGGATGATCCACATTCCCACAGAGGAGACGAGCTCGGGGGACAGAAAGCCCAGTACATACAGAAACATATTTGGAATTGATCAATAACGGTGAACTGATTAATTAGTGTCGATTATTGTGATACAGTGATGACCAATCAGCTCCTTCCTTCAACTGACACCACAAACATCAAACCTCCGGTCTGGGGTTAGCATTAGCTGTTAGCTGTTGGCTGTTAGCATGCACTGAGAGAATGATGCACAGCAGGTCCGACAGGAAACAGAGGAAGAAAACCATGGAGACAGTCTGAAAGCTCCTCCTCAAGCTGAGACAGGCGCTGTTGAGCAAAACGCTGATCTAGGGCGTAACCACGCATTCTTTGGGGGCTCGTGTCCCCCCCAGTATCCAGTAGAAAATATGTTAAACATGTCCTCCTTTTATGAACCCTGCCAACAGATCTGTTTCTTGGTGTTTCTTATTTATTTTCAATTTATTTAGTTTGTTAAGGAAAACATAAGTGTGTGACCCCCCCTCCCAGTTGTACACTTGGTTGCTCCCATGCTCGCGCACACAACTGGCGGTTGTTTGATTGACACCGTTAGCATGTAGTCGTTGCTATCAGTGTTGCTAATGGAGCTCAGAATCAGATCTCCTGAAGTCTTTCTGTGCTGTGATGGTAATCTGACGGGTTTTTAGTTTGCTCAGTCAGCGGAGGTGAGCTAATGGAGGAAGTAACGTTACCTGAAAAACTTAGAAAGCAATACAAGTTTTTATTCAGACAGTAAGTTACGAGCTACCAAAACAGGTAACGTTAGGTTAGTAGATAAGACAAAAGCTAACGTCTCAGGTAACTGTTACTACTGTACACTGTTCTTTATACACTTACTGTATAGCTAAACAGCAAGATTACATTAAAGCAAATAAAACTAGTAATACAAGCAGAATATTCAGTGTATCAAATTAAAATGATCATCAAGGTCATCAGTCATTGATCTTCAGGTAAAATAATGATATGTGGTCACACTGCAGGCAGCACAGAGAGACAGGCTGGAAGCAGACAGGTGCATGCTCTGGAGATACAGGTGATCAGGTGAGAAAGTGGAACGTGAACTATAATGCAGTTTAGTACATTAGCACATAGACAGTAAGTGTAAGAATCCAGCTGAACAGGTAGTTTAGTAAGGCACTACAGGTAAATGCATCTTGTGTGTGAATGATTGTGGTTGCATGGAGAGCAATACTCCATCTTAGATTAAGACACAGGTGGAGAAGTTTGGAAGGAGTTGCTTGTTTTAGCTGTAAAACAGTGAACAGTTAGCAACTGACCAAAACAAATGAAGTGGGGGGGGCAGCCACTATCTCAGAGAAATCAGACTGTTCCTTTAAATGTGAATTCAAATGATCAAGTCCTGAAAACTATGTGCAAATTTTCATATATAAATATCAGAATTGTGGAAAATGCACTTTAAAAAAATTTGGCCCGCCCAATGTCTATACCATGGTTACGCCCTTG
>VMKM01003799.1:0-28633 GCA_008360985.2 Macquaria ambigua | reverse complement strand
CGGTAATGACACCCGATTACGCCAATCGGAGGTCACGAAAATGAATGTTGAGTGGGTGTCTACATATGCAAAGACAATGTCGGACTCCGTAGTTTTCTCTGGGCCCCTACCTAATCTTACTAGTGATGACATATATAGCCGCATGTCATCATTCAACCGCTGGTTGTCGAGGTGGTGTCCAGGTAATGATGTGGGCTTTGTAGATAATTGGTGGACTTTCTGGAGAAGACCTGGTCTGATTAGGAGAGATGGCATTCGTCCTACTTTGGATGGAGCAGCTCTCATATCTAGAAATCTGGCCGAATTTATTAGTGGCCCAAAGCCATGACAACTCAGAGTTCAGACCATAGACTGTGGTCCAGACCAGGAGGCAGAGTTGCAGTCCTACACGCTTCTCTGCGCTTCCATTAGAGCAGTTACCCACCCTAAACTCCACAGAGAGGGTGTCTGCCCCCCGACCACTTAAATCACTTAAATTATTTAAATCAAAAGTAAACAGAAGAGGAGTTACACATAAAAACCTAATAAAAAGCAAAACCACCACTGCAACAGTACAACAAAATAGGAGAATTAAATGTGGACTCTTAAACATCAGATCTCTCTCATCTAAAGCTGTTCTAGTGAACAATCTAATATCAGATCATAATATTGATTTATTTTGTCTTAGTGAAACCTGGCTGTGTCACGATGAATATGTTAGCCTAAATGAATCCACTCCCCCCCAGTCACATTAATACTCACAGTCCTCGAGGCACAGGCCGAGGAGGTGGAGTTGCAGCCATTTTCAACTCAAGCTTATTAATCAAACCTAAACCTAAACTAAATTATAACTCATTCGAAAGCCTTGTTCTTAGCCTTTCACACCCAACCTGGAAAACACTACAGCCAGTTCGACTTGTTATAGTGTACCGAGCTCCTGGACCATATTCTGAATTTTTATCTGAATTCTCTGAGTTCTTATTAGGTTTAGTCCTTAAAACAGATAAAATAATTATTGTAGGTGATTTTAATATTCATGTGGATGTAGAAAATGATAGCCTTAGTGCTGCGTTTATCTCATTATTAGATTCAATTGGCTTCTGTCAGTGTACATAAACCCACTCACTGTTTTAACCACACCCTCGACCTTGTTCTTGTCTATGGCATAGAAACTGAACATCTAACAGTCTTTCCACAGAATCCTTTTTTATCAGACCATTATTTAATAACTTTTGAATTCCTATTACTGGACTACACGCCATTAGGCAAACATTCCTACACTAGATGTCTATCTGATAGTGCTGTAGCTAAATTTAAGGAAGTGATTCCATCGGCATTTAATTCAGTTCCATGTCTCCATGTAACAGATGACTCCTATGCTAACTTTAGTCCCTCCCAAATTGATCATCTTGTTGATAGTGCTGCAGGCTCACTACGAATAACACTCGACTCTATCGCCCCTCTAAAAAAGAAGATAATAAAACAGAGGAGGTTAGCTCCATGGTATAACCCGCAAACCCGCAAATTAAAGCAAACATCGCGAAAACTTGAAAGGAAATGGCATTCCACCAATCTGGAAGAATCACGTTTAGCCTGGCAAGATAGTCTTAAAATTTATAGGAAGGCCCTCCGTAATGCTAGAGCAGCCTACTACTCATCATTGATAGAGGAAAATAAGAATAACCCCAGGTTTCTGTTCAGCACTGTAGCCAGGCTGACAGAGAGTCACAGCTCTGTTGAGCCATGTATTCCTATAGACCTCAGTAGTAACAACTTCATGAGCTTCTTTAATGATAAAATTCTAACTAATAGAGACAAAATTCAGCACCTCCTGCCCTCAGTTGGTACTGACTTATCTTCAAACACAGGAACCTTAGAAACAACTGTAAAACCTGATGTACATTTAGACTGCTTTTCTCCCATCAGCCTTAATCAACTAACTTCAATGATTTCCTCATCTAAGCCATCAACGTGTCTCTTAGACCCCGTCCCAACTAGGCTGCTTAAAGAAATTTTACCCTTAGTTAGCACTTCTTTACTAGATATGATCAATCTGTCCTTATTAAAAGGCTATGTGCCACAGTCCTTTAAAGTAGCTGTAATTAAACCTCTTCTTAAAAAGCCCACTCTTGATCCAGGGGTTTTGTCAAATTATAGACCTATCTAACCCTCCTTTTCTCTCTAAGATCCTTGAGAAAGCAGTTGCCAATCAGTTGTGTGACTTTCTACACAACAATAAGCTGTTTGAGGATTTTCAGTCAGGATTTAGAGTGCATCATAGCACAGAGACAGCACTGGTGAAAGTTACAAATGACCTTCTGATTGCATCCGACAAAGGACTTGTCTCTGTACTTGTCTTGTTAGATCTTAGTGCCGCATTTGATACCATTGACCATCACATTCTATTACAGAGACTGGAACGTTTAATTGGCATTAAAGGCACCGCACTAAGCTGGTTTAAATCCTATTTATCAGGTCGATATCAGTTTGTACATGTTAATGATGAATCCTCTATGCACGCCAAAGTTAGTCACGGAGTTCCACAAGGCTCTGTGCTTGGACCAATTCTATTTACCTTATATATGCTTCCTTTAGGCAATATTATTAGGAGGCACTCCATAAATTTTCATTGTTATGCAGATGATACCCAATTATATTTGTCGATCAAGCCAGATGAAACCAATCAATTAGCTAAACTTCAAGCATGCCTTAAGGACATAAAAACCTGGATGACCTGCAATTTTCTGATGTTAAACTCAGACAAAACCGAAGTTATTGTACTTGGCCCCGAACACCTTTGAAACACATTATCTAAAGATATAGTTTCTCTAGATGGCATTGCCCTGGCCTCCAGTGACACCGTAAGGAATCTTGGAGTTATCTTTGATCAGGATATGTCCTTTAACTCCCACATAAAACAAACTTCAAGAACTGCCTTTTTTCACTTACGTAACATTGCAAAATTCAGGCACATCCTGTCTCAAAAAGATGCAGAAAAACTAGTCCATGCATTTGTTACATCTAGGCTGGATTATTGCAACTCTCTATTATCAGGCTGCCCCAATAAGTCCCTTAAGACTCTCCAGCTGATCCAGAATTCTGCGGCACGTTTACTGACAAGAACCATAACAAGAGATCATATTTCTCCAATATTAGCTTCTCTACACTGGCTCCCTGTAAAATCCAGAATATCACAACCTCAGAGCTGCGACACTTCCTTAAATTACATTCAGTTATTATTTCCATTGATACGTGGTAAATGCGTTTGCTGGTGCTAATTAGCAATGCAGTGTGGAGTGTACTAAACTGAGGTTTGCCTGGTGATGGGTGACACAGAGGTTGACAAGGAGCCATTCACACTTAATCAGACGTAGTGTCATCCATCTAATCGCAGACACACATACACTCACTTCCCACACTGACCTTTCACCACATATAACACAAATTGCACATTAGCAACTGCATGCAAGCTGCCAATCAAACGGAAGCTCTTTAAAAGAAGGCGAGAGTGTAGAGAGTGACCTTATCAGGCTGTTGGTGTGCAGTGGAAGACCAGGCCACCGTGCAGAAAACAGAGCTTAGAGGCAGAAAAGTGTAGTAATACACCATAATACACTTTCAAAATGCATACTGGTGATATACTATGGTTTATGTTTTGTTGTTTGATGATATATTTCTCCTATTCCAACAGAATAATGGCAGGTTAGTGTTTGGGGAGTTTCCCAGCTATCTGAATCATCACTGTTAAATGTCAGGTTTTGGTGTCAGCCTCTCAGAATCAGTGAACTCTGTTCATGTTACTTGAATAGAATCAGGTTCTGGATATGAATAATGGGCCAATTCTGCTACAGATTGCTGGAAGTAACTAAATAGATCATTTAACTCTTTTTTTAAATTATATTCCACAAAGTGGTGAGGCTGAAGGACTCAGGATCTGTTGGTTAGGATTTGGTTTCAGAGCAAGACATCTGGGGCCGTATTCACAAAGAATCTATCTCAACACTAGGAGTCCTCCTAAATGACACTGAAAGTTCCTAACTAAGAGTTTCCTCTTAAGAGCTTTTCACAAAGCTGCTGAGAAACAATTTTACTAAACAACTGAGAGAACTTCTAAGCTAAGAGAAGGGATGGGGGCGCGGGGCTGACCCCATTGCTACGGATGACATCATGTTTCATGAATGAACCTACTGGCTATGTCTACAGTGATTGGTTGAAAGAGGACCAATCTGTGTTAGTGATTGTGAAATAAAATATTCCTCAGTACACAGGAGCATGAGGAATAAATTAATTTAAATTAGATAGATAGCTCAAAGTGTTATATGTTGAAATATGCTTCACCTTAAATGGCTCTCTAATTCAATTCCAGGTAAAAAGATTTGAAATAAAGTCAGGAATGTAGATTTTTGAAGCCTGCAGATAAGCTGACGCCCGCCAGCATCTGAGCTTCCATCCAAAGCTGGAGCCAATGCCATCTGTCCTATCCACAGACCAACCCATGTCAAACAATGCCAAGAACACTGTGGAGCTCCACAGAGAAGAGCAAACTGCTCTCTGTACTCACTGTCTACAAGGATCGCAGGGTGGGGAAGGAAAGAAAGATAAAGAGCAGGAAAGGAAAAAGAGGATGGAAAACCAGCGAGATGAAGAGAGATAGACAGATACAAGCCAGGGTTTGTGCTGTTCTGATAAGATGGCAGGGAGTCCAAGGACGGCATATCACCAGAGTTGTATTTCTCTGTAAAGTAGGCGTTCTGTGCTCAACCTTTTATCCAAAGATCTTTATGAAACACATATGCACACACACAAACACACACATGCATACACATACACAGGGACAACCCTAAGGCACTCAGGCACCCACTCGAAAACAAAAGACGACAGAAAAGCACTCAAACAAAACATTGCTTCAAATCTCAGAAGAGAGAATGAAATGCAACATTTATGACCTGGACTCACATTGTTTGCATCCCATTTCTGTGTGTGTGTGTGTGTGTGTGTGCGCGCTGAAAGGACAAGCAGGCAAAGAGAAGATGAAAGAGAGAAAAAGCTGCAGGATAGAGAAGCAAGCAGCTCAGCTGAGCACAGCTTTACCTTCTTATAAACTTAAGAGTGTTAGTCAGGCAGCCAAAAAACAATTAAGACGTGCATGTAGTGCACAGTGAAATCTTGTAGGTGTCACAAATCCTTTTGTCCCGCTGGTTCAGCCATGTTGAGAACGCTGTCAGGTAATTTGTAGAAACATATGAAAGAAAAACCTACATCTGTTTGTAGAGGTTCTTTTGACTGCCATTACGGACTGTGTATAGCAACGATCAGCACTCTGTTCATGCTCAGGTTCTGTGGTTCAAACTACCAATACTAATGTGACAAAAAATCATAACTCACTGTCCACTTAAAAGCTTTTTCCAGTTGGTCACTTTGCCATGATGATAATGCAACCTTGTCTACAGAAAGCTTAGTAGCGGTAAATGGAAACATTTTCTACTTGGAAACAGTAGTTTAAAAAAAAAAAAAAAAAACATCAACTCAAGGTCCACTTATTAGCTTTTTCCAGAACTTTTAAATGCATCTCATGGTCTTCTTCAGCAGATGGAAATGTCGTAGTTGTAATCATGTGACCTACTGTAGGTGGTCGTACACATACTTGTATTTAGGTCACGTGATGACAAACGCTGAGGAAGACCATGAGATGTGGTTGAAAGTTTTAGAAAAAGCAAGTCAGTGGACCTTGATTACCTAGTTTTGAGCTAAAATTTGCTGTTGGGCCCTTATTGAGCCCCTACCCCCCCTTCCCAAACTCTGTGTATGTACCTTGTCACCTCCAGAGACCCCCTAAGACCAACTGGTACGCCTATGCTGGAACTTCACCTGGCCCCCAAGGTTTGCTGTGTGACATTTAGTATGTGATAATTTGATTTTTATCTAGGAATATGTACCAAGTGAGCACAATATCACCTAAAACTAGATTTAGTGTAGTGTGTTCAGCTTTCTTAGTCTTTGTGAGAACTCTAGCAGCGGCATTCTGAATGAGCTGAAACTGTCTTAGTGCTTTCTTGGAGAGACCTGAGAAAAGACCATTACATTAGTCTAACCTACTTGAGATGAAGGCATGAATTAGTTTTTCTAAATCCTGTTCAGACATGTATTCTCAAAGTCTTGCTATAGTTTTAAGATGATAATAGGCTGACATTGTTTTTGACTTGGAATGGCTTTTAAAATTGAGATCTGAATCAATAATAACGCTAAGATTGTTTGACTTAAAAGAAATGGAGTCAAGATGAGCATCCACTTTTAGCTTTTCTTCTTTAGCACCAAAGACAATTATCTCAGTTATGTTTTTATTTAATTGAAGAAGATTCTGGCACATGCAATCATTTATTTGGTCAATGCATTGATGCAGCAAGTCTATAAGAGCATAATGAGTTGGTGAGGGTGCTATATAAAGTTGAGTATCATCCGCATAATTACGATAAGCAATATTGTTGTTTTGCATAATTCTGCCGAAAGGGAACATGTGGAGGTTTTAAATAGCAGTGGTCCAAGGATTGAGCCTTGAGGAACTCCACGTTATGCTAGATCACTTGAACTTGAACTAATCTAGGACCGTGTGAGACAGGCCAGCTCAGTTTTTTTAGTCTGTCTAGTAGTATTACATGACTGACTGCGTCGAACACAGCACTGAGATCCAGAAGCACTAGAACTGACATTTTACCAGAGTCGGTGTGTCATTTCTAATTTCAATGAGAGCAGTCTCAGTGCTGTGATGGGGTCGAAATCCAGACTAAAAGTAATCTATAAATGGTAGATTTGAAATAGGTCGGTTTGAAATAGGTCTATTTCGTTGCATAATAGGAAATTAATTGAGACAAAGGTACACGGATTGTTTAACATTTAATAAGACTGTCTGTGGCTGATAAGTGTGAAGTAACAGAAAAAAATGTTGAAATGTTTAACAGCAGGCATAAGGAGTCAGTTGTTACACAGGTAACAACTGGAACCTATTTTTGCATACAATATATGCAGATATGAAGATTTAAAGTAACGCCATTATATGTAGGAGAGTTTCGTATTTGTTCTGATCATCCTGGACTTTGGGAAAGTGATTTGTTCAAACATACCTTTTGTTAAAGGACCACCATAAGAATTATATACCCTAAGTGGGGAAAAAATGACCACCTATTCTACTGAAAAAAAACCACAACTCTTGATTGAGCAAAGGTAAATCCAAGCTGAGTAAAGATGGGTAACAAAGGGGGGAAATTGGAACCTCTTTACAGATCTGCTTACAAGACCTGTAAAAATAATGGCAGAAAAATTGAGTAAAACTGCAGTTGACAGCATTCCACTCTGGCATCATATTACTGATGGTATATTAAATAAATGGCTGTTTCCTGACTCTGGAGATGTATAAGTCCTGAATAGAGGACAGGTTTAGTGCCAATGATTTTCTCTGCAGTTCTGACTGTCCGTTGTAGTCTGTTCCTGTCCTGTTTGGTGGCAGATCCAAACCAGACATAGATGGATGTGCAGAGAACAGACTGGATTATTGCAGAGTAGAACTGGATCAGCAGCTCCTGAGGCAGGTTGAACTTCCTGAGCTGGCGCAGGAAGTACATCCTCTGCTGGGCCTTTTTGATGATTGTGTCTATGTTGGGACCCTACCTCAAGTCCTGGGAGATTGTGGATCCCAGAAACCTGAAGGTTTCCAGCAGAACAGTGCTGTTGAGTATGGTGATGGGGGGCAGTGTTGGGGGGCTCCTCCTGAAGTCCACTGTCATCTCCAGAGTTTTAAGCGTGTTAAGTTCCAGGCTGTTCTGACCGCACCAGAGGGCCAGCTGTTCAAACTCCTATCTGTATGCAGACTTGTCACCGTCCCAGATGAGGCCGATGTGTGTTGTCTGCAGACTTCAGAAGTTTAACAGAACTTCACACTCCAGGGATCTATTGAAGATGCTGAGACTGTGCTTTGCTGAGATTTAACAATACTGGTTCTAGATTCAAGATTTGACTGTGTTATCCATTTATTAATAAAAGAGAGAGAAACAAACTAAAGCAAATATGACCAGAGTTCTATTTAGAAGTCATATCTTGATAGATGAGCACTTAGGACCAATGTTCCCTGTTCCCTGACAGTCTGGTGACCTATGACTAATCATTTATAATGTCCTGCCAGTCATTAGTCATCGCTGCAATTTGGTCCCAGATGTCCAGTCTGCACAATCAGTTTGGGTGGCAAATATTAGATCCAGGGATATTTCTATTTACAGATTTGCCTCCTATTACTTTCTAGCATCCTTTCTTCCATCTCTTTTTTTCAAAGCACTCACAACCCTCCTCCTGCTCCTCATAGAATCCATACTCCTCCTTGTGCACCCAATTTTACAGTTTAGAAATCTAACCATTTGCATTGACTTTCTCCAGAAAATAAATTCTCCAGTTTATCCAGTCATTAGTCATCTCCCTGCTTTATACCCAGAAATCTAGTCAGTAAAAGCAGGTTCAGAAGTTTTGGTGGGAAATGATATTAGAGGCAGGGATGCTAGCTTCCATGGTGTAGGAAAGTGAAGCTTCAGCCTGAAAGACAGGCCTTTGTTCATATGAAAGATGTACTAATCTGTGTAATACTCCAAGAGCAGAATTAGATGCCAAGGAGAGTGATTTCTTCCTTTTGTCTGCTCCTTTAAATCACTGCTGTTGGAAAGAGTCTGTGGATGTGTGTGTGAATGTGACTGTGTATTTAAACACAGCATGAAAATATGATGTCTGCATGTCCTCCGCCACATTCAAATTGGAACTCTTACGACTCATTTCATTCATTGCTGAGCTCTTTCTTTTTTTTGTGGTTGTTTACATGATGTTTTCAGTGCAACCAATACAGTAATACCAGTTATTTAAATAGGTCAGAATGCCACAATGGAGAGAGGAAAGTTAGTGTAAGATGGAGACTGAGGTCACATTGCCATAGGACCACATATAAAAGCAAACTAAATCACATCAGAGACACTGACCACATTTAGGGTGCCTGGACAGTTTACTGCTTACAGCCAAACCCTTTTGCCAGCAAGAATGTTGATATATAGACAATCATGCATTGTCACAGAGTATTATTCAATGACAATGTTTTTTTACATCCAATACCAATGTTTTTAAAGGTCTTGCCTTTTACATTATCTGTGGATGGCAACTACAGTGTGGTTAATGTTATGGAAATATAATGGTTAATGATGGATGACTGACCAGACCTCCACAATCTTACTTTCCACCTCACCACATAAATCGTCCAATATGGATGTAATTCTTAGGATACAGGGCTGGACAGCCTTATAACAGCAAATAATATTTTACTTTGGCATTAGGAACATATATAGCACCCTCCCACGTTGGAGGGAGAAAAATTAATAAGGTATTTTACAAGAAGTAAGGATAGATAACTTACTTTTCTGTTTATATCAGGAGATTAACTTTTTACTGGCATAATCAATGTGTTCTGTCCAACTCAAGTCAATGACGATGATTCTGAGGAATCTAGTAGCTGAGACTGAGGTATTTCATTATTCTCCAGTGAGATCTTCTCAAACCTTAAAAGTTGTCTGAAAACAAGCAGCCATACTTGAACTTTACTTGAAGAAAGTAGTCTAAAACTGACAAAAATTTGATTGAAATCAGGAAGTATCTGATCAAAGAAAAACTAAAGTTTTAACGGTAAAGGTTAATGGATGTGTAGATTATGTAGCAGCCTGACAATGTTCTGTTGGATTTCTACCCTTGTCTTTCTCTCTCTTGTGTTCCTGAAGGTGGATTTTTTATGGCTACCCTTGTTCTTTTTTCTACTGTCTTCTATTTTATGCCTACATGATCTATTTCTTTCTAACTGTATGATTCTGTCTCTGTCAGCCTCCCAGCTGTCTCCACCTCAATCCTACAGCTCACTGTTTCTCTCTCATCTTCAGCTGGTCTATTCTGTTTTTTCTTTCTTTAATAAATACTGAGGGCATTTCTGAGGCCATAAGGACATACTGTACTTACATACAATAAGTATAGTATCTGCTGCAGAGTTGCACACTACCAGCCATGACCATGGAACCTGCTATCACTGCAGACAAACCATTAGCAGCACATCAGGTAAAGTCTGTTCATAACAGTAACGCTTTATTTTACAGGTCCATCATTTCAGAATTATTTCCTAATAATAACCAAGACGTTTCTTGGAGAACTCTTTAGTTTGGTACTAATTAATGGGAAAACAGAGACAGTGTTCACTTGGTACACTTACAAAAAATTGATTCTTAATAACTGAGTCAGTGAGAGCAGAGGACCTTGAGACAATCACTGCCCACGACATTCCTACCACCCTGCCAGACCAGCCGGACCGAATGTCACCGCAAGCGGTGCGATCGCCCAGGGAGAGGGGGAAGAGAGCCGGGATAAGAGCTAAGGTAACCCAGCTTGGACCTAAGGCTATTCCACTACCCAGCCTACTTCTGGCTAAAGTCCAGTCACAGGAAAATAAAATGGATGAAATAAGACTCAGGCTAACCCAACAACAGGAATCAGAGACTGTTGTGCCCACATCTTTACAGAGACCTGGCTCCATCACAACATCCTGGATCAAGCTAGTGAACTCGACAGGTGGACCATGTTCCGTGCCGACAGAACACACAACTCTGGTAAGAAGAGGTGGGGCGGACTCTGTGTTTACATCAATGATGCTTGGTGCTCAAACGTAGTCAAAGTTGATGTGATGTATAATGATAAATAAATTAAACTTGAATATATATATATATACAGTATATATATAGGTGTGGAGTATTGCACATTCCAAATTGAGAAGAAAAAATGCTAGGGAAACCACAGTAAAAGGGGTTTCAGAGCAAAACGTATTATTTTCACCCAGTTTCTGCATGGTGATCAATAAAGAGTCAGTTGTACTCATTTTGGATCCTTTCTTTTCACAGACACTGAAAAAGACCATTTTTACACCAGCGCTAAAATGTGTGTAAAAACACTTTTTGAATGTTTTTTTTTCTTTCTCCTCTTCACCCTTAGTGTAGCAGAACATGTGCAACTGTGATGGAGGTGGCATTTTTTACTCAAGGTTGTGTCCAACATTTTCTGTGTCATGGCTGTGGCATGTAGAGCTGTTGTAGAACTGTTTTCAGCAGTTAGTAGCTCAAAAGAAGCCAGGAGCACTGTGGGAGTACTTAGGATTTTAACTGTTAAATCTGCAGCCAAAAACAGGATAAGGATCTACGACAATGATTTTAATATTTCTGACTGCTAATTTTCTTCTCAGTGCTGATGTGGTAAACTAAAAGGAACAAAACAGTGACCTGAACTTCCTCATCATCAACAGGCAAACAAAAAGTCAAAAAAGATTCATTTATGCTTTGATTTTTAATGACTCATCATCGTGTGAAGCATCATGGGGCATTTTCTCTGTCCATTTAACTGTAAAGGGAATTTTGGCTCTTTTGGAGGTCATTTGCATTGCATATCAACTAAATAACTTCTCTCCCACAGCTGGGAAATGGCAGCATGCTTTTTTTAAATTGTCACTTTGCCTATAATTCAGGCTAAATGCATCAAAGCCCGCAATATCCTACCTATAATTCTAGGAAAGTGGATAATCAACATGTTCATATATTTTCCATATAGTTTCCATAAAACTATAAATAACCCACTAAAGTGATATAACCCCATAAGAAAATCTGATATAGGGCCATACTACCATATTAAATAATGGACAATATATGTATATTTAAGTATGTGGACGCATATTTTGATCCAATCAGTTTTAGCGTATATTATAAAATGATTTGAGCTAGTATGTAGCAGAAATATGTTAGGTACGTATATAATATTTGTGTAGGCATATATCTTTTTCTAATATGTAGTTTGAATATACTCTGCAACATATACCTATATGCTCAACATAAAAAATATTGTATTTGACATGTGATTAATGTTTTCATATTTTAAATTGTTATGAAAATATGGGTATACATAACTTATTATAGGTAACTATGTAGCCCAAAGTGTTATAGATGATTTTCACTTGTATTAAATGTGCTCAAATGAGCATAAATACAAAAAAACATTAGTTTTGTATATAAGTAATACTACTAATGTAGGCATACATCTGTATCTAATACACAGCATGTCTAATATACTGTGCAATATATACCCAACAAAAATATTCTACATACAAAATATGTAAAACTATGAATGTAGCCCAGAGGGAGACAGGTTTCATATGCAATTTCCAATTTGTTTTGCAAAAATGCTTATGTCACATCTGTTTTTATTATAGATAAAGATATGTTTTATTTATTTTAGTTTCTTTTCTGTCTGTTCTGTATTTGAGTACTGTAACGTTAATTAATAAAAAAATGTTTAAAAAAGTTAGGTTTTTATCACACAGCAGTATGGGGAAACAATCTGTTTTTAGGAAGCTACCATATTTAAAGGAAAAGTTAGACATTTTGGTAAATATGCATTCTTACCAAGAGTTAGATGAGAAGATTGATACCACTTTCATATCGGCCCTTTGAACATGAAGCCTGAGCCAGCATCTAGTTAGCTTAGCTTCGCATAAAGACTGGAAACAAAGGGAAACAGCTAGCCTGGCTCTGTCCAAATCTGCCTACCAGCACCTCTAAAGCTCACAAATTAACACTTCATATCTTGTTTGTTTAGTCCATACAAAAACGGAAGCATAAAATCAACAAGTTGGTCTTGTGCAGTGTTATGTGCAGGACTATTTCTTGGCTGGGCCCAGTAAATTCCTGGAGACTCAGCTGGTTGCCTGGCAACCTTACAGTGACAACAAGGACTCCAAGATTTGTTTTTATGTCACTGTGAGCTAAGTAGCCTATTAATGTCTGGTGGGAAATGCTGCTAAAATTAGCAAACCAAGCTAACTAGCTTCCACTTCCACTAATGCTAGGAAAGTGGATGTTTGACATGTTCAGATATATTTCCATTGCATCAAATCAGACCCACCAAACTGAAATATAATTTCAGGCCTGGTGCTGTTCTCAGTTTTCTTCTGGCACATCTTCCCTGTGCTGCAGTGTTCCACCTCCTCTGAAAGCCTCTGATGGCTTACATGCTGCTGCTGCTGCTGCTGTGGAGCTCCGCTCCAACTTTTACCTCCAAACTCCCCCACAGCTAAGAACAGGATGCATCGCTTGGGTCTCTGAGGACTTCTCGTGTGCTGGCTGCTCTGAGTCGAGCGCCTCCATCCTGATCCGACAGACTACTCTTCCATCCTGCTGACCCTACAGCTCCCACACACACACGCTCACAGACAGAAAACACTCAGCTGTTTTCTCCAGCGTGGCTTTCACAACCCCCTAGTGGCGCTTTGACTCACTGCATCCACCGCAGCCACAAATAAAGAGCCATTTGAAACTCATTATCCCTTTTAATTCAGCCAAGCCTTCAAAGCTTCTAAATGCCTTTCAACTGCTGCTAATGTTTTCTCTTGCTTGCCACTCGTCTGCCCTTTAAGATTGTTGCCATTGGGCTACATTTGAATTCAACATTTGCTGCCAGAGAGCTTTGCTGTTGTGTGGAGAGAAATGAGGTTATGAGGAGGCTGTGTGTGTGTGTGTGTGTGTGTGTGTGCTTGTTTGCACACACTCTTTGAGCTTTGGTACTCAGCTGCTTACTGTTACAGAGGAAGTTAGCAACTGATAATGTCAGGTGGTGGATCCATCATTGCTAATTGTTCTGTGATTCTAAAAATGTGTATTAGGACAACAAATCAAATGCAGGCAGGGATGAGGGTACTGTAGAAAAAAAAATGTGCAGCCTAAACTTTTATGTATTATTTTTTTTAAATCATAAAAAATAATTATTTTATGTATTCTTTTTATAAGATACACTTGCACACACTCACACATAGCCCCAGCAAATTCACACGTCAAAATAGCTCCCCCCTGTCCACATGGAGGACTAAACCAGCAACCCTGAGGCCCTGTCAGCATCCAGGCCAAGCTGCCAGGAGAGGATGGACAAGAGAAATGTAGAAGTGTCAGATGAAGAGAGAGGAAAGAGAGAGGTGAGGAGGGCCAGAAGGAAGAAGCAGCACAGCAATGGTGGACAAGGATAAGGGACAGTACAAACATAATTGGTGTTTGGGGGGGTTGGAATCTTTTGTTTCACTCTTTCAAATAGCTAAGCCCTCTCCAGAGTTATATGTAGTTAATGTTTACAGCTGCTGTGTGTTGCGTTGCGAGTGACGCAAAAGACACTTTGAAATCCGATTTGAGCGGCCAGAGCGTCCGAACTGAGACGCATCTGTAGAAATACGATTGGGATGGCTTTTCAAGCCACCTCCAAATGTGGCTTGGATCCGATTTGCAAAAATTGCATTTCATCTGTTTCTTTCCTGTCCAGACATTCTAAAATCAATCATGATACAATCTGGATATGCCAAAAATGGATTTGGGCTGGCAGTCTGAACAAGGCCAAAGATGTGCGCCAAAAGTGTGGACTGAATTATGATGAGTATAGAGTTCCAACACCATCCCTACCTAGAGTGGAAAAGGCAAGACGAAGGTAAAGAAAGGTTGGGACCAACATGGAAACATGCACGTCTCTTCCACTGGTCTGCTGGGCGAGCGAGCCAAGATGGGGAGAGAGAGAGAGGGATGGGACGGATGGGGAAAGGCTACAACTCCTCAGCACTCACCTGTGTGATCATGGTGTTTTACTTACCTCTTTCTTACTCCCAAGTCTAAAAGCCAGAATATTCCATGCTGTGCCCTGCAAAGAACAACCAAGATATAAAATCCCAGCTACATGGAAAGGTGCTACATCTACCATTAAAAGTGTTTTCTATATTTGGGTTTTTTCTTTTTATCCACAGAGGGAGCCCTCTCCAACTTTCTGTCTCTCTGTCACGCCGGTGCATCCATACCCCAACCTCTGACTGGATGAATCTCACCTTCCATCAGACAGTTTGACAGGCGCCCACATCTTACATCTGGGTGAGGGTGTGAGAGACTAAATGTTCAATATGAGGCACAAAGTCATTTGAGAGGCCTGAGATGTGAGGACTGGAAGAAACCAGATAGACAACTGAGGAATACTGGACAACCAAAATCACCAACAATACTGAGTGACCATCAGCAAAAACATTTATTCCACTCACAAGAGTTCCTCAATATATGTCAATATGGGATCCACCTTTCATGCCATTAAAACAGCAATGGAGTTAAAATCAGGCAGAGAGAGAGAGAGAGACAGGTAGATAGTGAAAGAAAAGACAGAAACCTGGACAGACAGATATAAATGGAGAGAGGAGGTGGAGGGATGTTATTGTAAGTGGGACAGAGAGGAGGAGACGATGATGTAATGTGACATGTGACAGTCTGAAGCCTGTCCACACAGAGACAGAGAGAGAGCTACACAGACAACCGGACTGAGAGACAATGATACAATTTAAAGATACACTTCCTGATTTTGTTACTGGGCTTGACGCACAGGTGAAGGCGGAGTTGTCTTTGTCCCATACATTTTCCATGAAAAGAGTATGCATGTTCACATGAATATGCAGGATTGTGTTGCAACATTTCCAATCCAACACCATATATGTGATGTAGTGATAAATAAGGCAATACCAGGGATTGCTGTTTAACTAAAAATGGAGTAACAGCCTGCCATGACTGACTGAATGTAATTGAACGCGGAAACACAACATTTTATGAACACAGTGTTCATTGATGGTGAGGCTGTGGAGAGAGTCTCCAGTTTTAAATTCCTGGGGGGGCACATCATTGAGGACTTCTCCTGAGCCATAGTCACCTCCACTGTCATTGGGAAGGCACAACAATGCTTCCACTTCCTGAGGAAGCAGAGGAGAGCCAGACTGCCGCAGAACCTTCTTGTAAACCTTTACCGGCGCACAGTGGAGAGTATCCTGACATACTGCATCACAGTGTGGTATGCCAGCTGCACCAGGAAGGACCAGATAGACAGCTCTGCAGAGGGTCATCAAGACAGCCCAAAACATCATTGGGACACAGCTGCCGGCAGTCGAGGACATCTACCAGGCCTGATGTCGGGGTAGGGCCTCCATCATCATTCGTGACCAAACTCACCCCTCTTCAAACAACTCCCCTCTGGCAAGCGATAGAGGACAATACATGCACGCACCACAAGACTTCTTCCACAAAGCTGTCAAATTGTTGAACATGGCCTGACCCTGGCACACCGGTTGCACTTAGTACTGCTCTTATTTTTATATTGTTCTATTTATATTGTTTTTAATATCAGGGAGTGCCATCGTAATTCTGTTGTGTTGTTGTCTTGCACAGCAATGACAATAAAGTTTCTTGACTTGAAAAACTGTATTTTACATGGATCATTTACATCTGACTGATACCTGGTCAGCTTAATAAGGTCACTAATGGCGCCAAAACTCATCTCGTGGATTGAATCAGTGCATTTCTATCTAAAACATTTCAGCTTTTGAGCAACTGTCACCTTACTTTGACCAACTGGCAGATGTTTTATTGACAGACGAACAACATAACACTATTCTTCAGTCACTGCCATTGGACAATGCATAGTTGAAAATCTTAACATCTGCTTGTCAGGCACACTTTACCATACGTGTAATACAGCAAGAAAACTGGATACAGTGCTCTGATATTCCGTCCACTTAAAGCTGCTCATAAGCTGAAATTGTTCTTCAGATTTCCACGTTTTTGATTCTATAGAGCATAAATGTCAAAGTTTGTCTTTGGATGAGCTGCTCACTCCCCACACACATGAATGACATCAACATTCTACCCTACCCTACCCTGTCTGTGGCTCTCAGCTCCGATTGGTTCCCACTGAAGACATAAATCTTAAAAACACCTATATAGTTAGTATTGTTAGTATAGTATAAGTATATAGTTTTGTTTTTAAAAAGGTTCAGCTGGTCACTGTAGCAGAAACAAACAGAAATAAATAGTGCTTTTGTTGGGGACTATTTTAATAATAATACACATTTGGTGCTCTTGTGAGTATTTGGGGCAGCAGGACAGTGTATGTGGGATTGATTTAAAATAAACTACAGTGTGTGTTTCATGGTAATAAAGGAACATGTCACCCAGTACAACAGTGTGGCTCATTGATGTTTTATTCGTTTTTGGACAACAGTGGAGCTCTATGGCACAGAGGAATAAGACCTCAGGCCTTGGATACACACAGAATACTTGTTAGTATGATACATTCATTGTTAATTTGAGTCTGCACATGGGATGCACTGACCATAAAAAAAAAATGCACACATACATTTGAGAAAGAATGATTGATTTGACAAGTTCTTAATTCTTTAATCCTTTTAGTGCAGTGGAAAACATTCAGAGTTACAAGAAATATATTTAAAATTCTACTATAAGAAATGTAAGAAAATGAATATGCTAGATTTTGCAGTCATTGGTTTCCCTCTATCTATCTGACATTTTTGTCAAAATTGAGTACTGAGTTATTCACATATTCTTATTCTTAACATTATGTGAGGTGTTTTTTTAAGTTGTATGCATTTTTGGACTTTTTATTTAGAAAACAAAAAGGTTCTATCTCCGAAGTCAAACTCAAACTTGGTTCTATAAGGTTGTACTTGAGAGCCAATCAGTATTTCGAATGCACACAAGAGGACCAATCAGCTGCTGCTTCTTTGTCATGTCGCCGCAATTGCCACGGGGTGCGGGGGACACGCCCCCCCAATGTACTGTAATGTGTAAAAAAGTAAAAAGAGACAATGGAGGAAAAAGAGGCAGACAGAAAGTGGACTGATAAGATGCAGGTTCGCGGTGAGCACCAAGACATTGAACAACACTCGCGTAACAATATTGTTGGCAGCATGTCACGTATAGTATTGAAGAAAACTCCTCAAATACCTTCACACACACACACACACACACACATGATAGATGGTGAATTAATAGTGTTAGGAGACAGTGTTTAATTTGGCGTGTATCTGATCCACCAACCAGCACTTATTTTAGTGAGAAATCTTGAAATGGTTTGCCTCTCATTCCCACAGTCTTCTCCCACTAAAACAGCGCAGTTAACCAACGGAGGCCGGTAGCGAGTTGAGGCGCCAAAATGTAAAGTTTGTACGGATAAACAGTTTATCTTTATGGATTATATTGTTGCTGAATTGACAAGAAGACTGTTGAAATATGACGCCCTTTATCTTGTGTTTCTAGATTATGTGTTTATACGGAGACGTAAGGAATTGTTAATGTATCATATTTCTTAAAGGCAGTTTGGTGTAATATTTTCCCTGGAGAGCGCAGGGAGCTTTAGTTTAATTCAAACTGCTAATATATTTTGTGACGTTTTGTCACCACTACAGAAACACTAGGTTTATGTGCCCTTTATGTGCGTCTTTTTAAATAACTTTCTTAATTAAACAAGATGTGCTTGATGGTGTTAGCCAATAATGACTCCTGATGAAATGTGAAAGCATATCAAGAAAATCCTTATGCCTTCTGTGGAATAAAGCCCTGGTTAGATTTATTCCAGTATCTGCTTGCTGTCTTAAACAAAGGAAACTAATGGTTCCTTGAATAATGTGTTTAATAACCAACCATATTCCTACCTAAAACTGACCTCTGCACTGGTCAAAATATTTAGCACTGACCTTTATGCTTAACCTGCAATGCTTTTTTGAATAAGAAAAAGATGATTCGTCCTAAAACAAGAAATGTCATAGAAAGCATAAAATTTAATTTTCTCATACATGTAGACACTCTGTTACAACACTAATTTTATGTTTTAAAACAAATTATGAATAAACTGTTTGTGTTCCTTGAAAATCATTGTTTCTTTTCATGTTTTGCAAGATAGAACCTTATAATTCCAAGCAAAAAGTGCGTTCTTAGGATTAGAAGGTTCCATCTGCATTTGACCTGTTCCAAAAAACCCCATTTACAAATTTGATAGCATTTTGATATTGTACATTTAGAATACAGTTAGTACTGTCATTTTCATGTATTAAAGAGACTTGTTCCACGTATCATTTTTGCTATTGGGAATGCAAAAACTTTGTAGCTCAAAATCTCAAAACCACTCAGAACGCAGATGATACCTTATAATTCCAAGGTGGCGCTGTGTAAAACAATGATGCTTTTTAGCCATAATATCTACAGTATATTGTAAATATCCAGTTATTTATGCAGTTGAATCATTTAGCAGGAATGCCATCACAATCCACAGGAAGGAACAGTTAAGGAGCCACAGTGAGCAGGTATGGTGGATGGAGGAATTTGTTAGGATATTGTGTGAATGGATTAGTCTGACTATCATTTTCAGTAGCATGTTGCCAATCTGGTCTTGTCTGACAGGAAAGAAGCAGCATCAGCAACAATCCTAAGCCTGTTTTTGTGATTGTTTTGTTTACTGGTCCCAGCCCCCAGTCACGTTCGCTTGAATAAATGATTGAAAACTCCTCTTCTACCCAAACACACCCTCCCTGGTCCTGTGGGATTACTTTAATCCATAATCTGGCATGGCTCAAGCCTCTGTCACTGAAATGCCATTTGACTGAATTAAGACGCATTCCTCAATTTGGAGGTTGAGGGGCACTTTGATAATTGCAGTGGTGGAATTGGACTGCAGCTCTGATTGTGTGTGTGTGTGTGTGTGTGTGTGTGTGTGTGTGAACATGTGAAGTGTATACTTACTGGCATTGTGACTTGCATGGTAAAGACCGTGCTCTCCGTGAGATCCAGGGGCTTGCCCTCATTCACCAGGTCAGGCAATCAAGACGATGGACCTGCCATTAGGAATATTAATGAACTCCACTTAGAGGTCGGATTTCTCCTGCCATAAAAAAAGATTAAAAAACACACAAACATATGTGTGGTTGTCATGGGAGCTAGAACTTCTTTATTTTCAGTGGTCAATGGTCAGACTCATCTTTTAAAGCTTTTATGTGGAAAAAACAATGATTATGGTATTGTTCAAACAAATCTTAACTTATGTTCAAGGCTCATCAGATTTGTTTTTTACATAATTTCACAAACAACATCCAATTTCGTAAAAAGGAGTAGAAACACTTTAAACTGATTTTCGACAGGATTTTATGTTTCCACTCAAGGAAAAGTCAGAGGACACTGAGAATATGCTTTCTGTCAAGTAAAATAAAGAGAAGATGCCAAGGGGTTGCTGGTTATACTGCACATCAGCCAAGATCCCTCTAAAGTCGTTTTCGCACCTGTATTACGGTTCACTTAGCGTGGACTAAAGAAAAATAAAGATACATAGTCTTAGTTTTTAGTGCTATGTTTTACTTACTTTTGAATGGAGTAGGAAACAATCACACTTATGTTTTAAACCCTTTTCCACTTTCTTGAAAATACACTCATGCACTGATGTGTATACACATTACCATAGTTAACACATCTTAGTATCCATAGAACACCATGTTGTCCATAGCAATACATGTGAATGGATACAAGTGATGTGTTATAACTGCCATGCATATCCATGTGTCTTCCTCCAAAAACAGAAACAGAACCATATTAAGTCCAAGTAGCTTAGATTGTATATGACAACTGTCACTGTTGGATACATGGGAATATACTTTGGATTTTTCCTGTTTAACAATGTTGTGTTGTCTTTGACTTTCCTTAAACATATGTAAATATATCAACAATATTGTTCAGTTAATTCCTGCAAACAAATGACGATTTTGTTTTATTTTCATATTTAAGTTTAATATTGGCAGTAGTTACACAGTGTGATGTTGCATCATGTCCTTGTAGTACAAAATACTCACAATATTGTGTTTTAGCTAGAAGACCTTTCTTTGAATTCCTAGATTTTAGCTAACTGTAGCTAGCTGATGTTTAACTGATGGAATGCAACACTAAATCAAAGCCCTCTTTATTCCATACAGAATGAACATGAACAATATGCTGTATATACTGTATGTTTATTTCATATGTAGGAGTGGAGTCTTCATTACCTTAATACCATTTGAAGTGTGTCATGCACCTAACATGTGCACCAAAGATTAGCGAGTGATGACATTCACAGAGCCACGGGCAAAATATCTAGCATGCACCCACACACACGCACACCTAGCCCTCAGCCCACCAGAACACACACACACACACACACACACACGCACCACCATACAGTGAATGTATACATCCTTTGTGTTGTATTGTAGCGGAGGCAGCAGAATCAGGCACAAACATCCCCTCTGATCTCCCTCGTTGCCTAATCCACCATTACCATAATGAAAGCCCATCTAATCGAATCAGAGGAGGCTCTTCCTAAAAGGATCATGCATGGATGACAGATTAATAAAGACATAGATAGAGAGAACAATAAGGGGGAAATGCATGCAATACAAACCAAAATAGATTGTTGGACTTATTTGGGTCAGGAGGAATCACAGTGGAAATAAAATATGGGTGCTAGTGATCAGTTTATAGGGGGAGCTTTAAAAGGTTTATGGACCACAGACTGGGGTTGTTTTGAGACATGACTTGATGTAGCTAAAGCTGACTCCATAACATCACAATCTCCCCTGATTGCATAGCCATACAAACAGCAGGAATTTTAGCCTGAATCACTCTAAATTCCTTTTACATATCATTCATTTACTGTCTCACTCCAAAATGTCTCTTATTTTACTGTCAATTTGTTGCCTGTCTGGGTTTATTGTATTTCTCCATATCCTCAGTGAAGCACAACCTAACATATTTAGTTTACCACAATGGATTTGTATTCACACAAATCTTTTTTTTTTTTTAGCATCTTATTCTTTGATTAAAATGTTAAATGGTTTTGTATGGTTACTTCTTTATGGGAAGGAAACTGGTACTCTAATGTAACAAGTAACATATGGAGGTTTAGCTGAAAGCTGCACTAATCAATATATACATATTTTTTTATTTCAACAATAAGTGGAATCAATATGTGTATTGTAGAAAACTTGGCTATGACAAGGAGAATTACAGCGCTCTACGGAATTCCTTAGGCTACATCCACATTACTACGTTTTTGTTTTAAAACTCGTAACTTTTGCTGCGTTTACACCTAGCGTCCACACTACTCCGGCGTTTTATAACACCTAAAATGGAGACCTTTTAAAGCGCTGCTGACCCTATTTTGGTTTGAAAACTCCGGATTGTGTTTTAGTGAGGACGGGCGGAAATGGAGATGTTCTAAAACGATGACGCAGACACTCATGTTAGCTTCCTGATTGGGTCTTATCAGCTAATTATTATGGTTTTACGGCATTTTACTGTTTTGGTTCAGTCTCACTGCTCTGCCAGCAGCAGCAGCATTACATATGATCTATCTACATAACTTGCTATTACAATACAAAGCCTTTGTGATTTAAGTTAAGAATCATTTGTTAGCATCCAAAATTGGATTCTAAAAATGGATTCTGGATTTGTCTGAAATGCTCATATTTGGTCTTGATTAAAATAGAATATTTTAACTGGACTACAATGTTTATGGTTTTCTTTCCTTTTCCTTTTTCTAAATTTTGGAACAGAACCCAGATGTTGCAGTTTCACTGCTAATCTCTATAAAACAATAGATCTGCGAAGTGGGTGGAGCTGTTTTGGGCGCCCTGGTTCTGGAAGTAAAACTCCCACTCATTTGACCAATAGACAATGTTACGTGACTGACAGTTGGAGCCCTTTTATGGCTTGGATTGCCATGAAACTCTCTCTACCATCAGTATAAAAGATCAACGTGATCTCGTGGGATAGCGCATAAATAGCACACCATTTTTAAAGACATTTTGCGCGTCATGTCTATGTGTTTTAAGCTTTTCGCGTGGCATTTAACGCTGTTAGGTTAGAGATGGCGCATTTTATGAGTTTTGGACGTGCAGGAAAGGACGAAGTCAGGTGACCCTTGTCAGGTGACGTTCATCGTCATAGTCAGGTGACCTTAGGTTTAGGCAACAAAACTACTTCGTTAGGTTTAGGAAAAGATCACGTTGTGTATGCTACGTAAGTTAAATCTGGTTTCACGCGGGACATGAACAGCAGTCTCCTGGGTGAAAGTCTGGTGACACACCGTCTCTGCACAACATCAGTCAGTGGGCTACAGACTAAATGGTGTGAAATGACACGCGAAAAGCAAAAAAATGTATTGTGGTAACACGTGAAATGACTAAAGACATTGGTAGGTTATCCAAAATTAACAACTGCATTAGAAAAAAAACAGGGTCTTTGATAAAACGTTGAAGGTACAAGCCTGTGAACATAAAAACTTAGGGGGATTGCATTTCTGTGAGACACATCCTTCACCACTACATCTGCCGCTAACGGCGGGAGGAAGCTAAATATTATGGCATTGATTTTACAATCTGCAGCCTAAATCAGTTCACTATTAATTTATGGGTCAATTTTGGGTGTATTCAGCAACTATGATGCCACGTGCCAAGTGTTTTAAATTAACTACCACTCCGATTCATTTCACCAAATTTGCAACATGCGAGTTGCCATTTGCGAGATGAGATGATTTTCCTCTCCTGTTAATTTTAACATGCTTCACTAATTAAAACAAATGGCATACAAACGCCAATGCATGGCTTTGCCACCATTTGCAATCTGCTTGTAAACAGTGCTTGCATATGGCTTTTGTAAAACTGGCCCGACTAACTTCTTGTCCATAGCAACGGCGGCCAAAGCTCATGGGTGTGCCATCCACCATGCCTAAATGACTGACAAAACCTGATTGCTTTTAAACGATGATGAAATAATTAAAACTGGTGGTCATAATATAAACCTATAGGATTGTTACATTGTCCAGGAAAGTCCCATGTTTCTATGTTAAGTAACATTAAGGATATCGTTTAAAGAAAAATTTGGAATGGAAATACAGGATGGGGAAAACCCTTTCATGTGCAGGAGGGTAATTAAATGAATGTAAGGTTTAATTATGTGACTTACAAACACAGCAATATACACAGAAATATAAATTCACTGCAACTATGAAAAAAAAAGAAAAAGAAAACGTATATTTAAGATCTGAATGAGTTCAAATGTTTGAATATGTGGTTGTGGAAATGTGTCCAGGAGCGCCATGTCCTTGACCCTGTGAACAATAGGGTCACATTACATTTCGCTCTGCATTAGGGCGTTCCCTGCTTCCCCTGAATACATTTGCTGCATGTCTCTGCATGTAAACATGGCTGCATTCATTGGAAAGTGTATTTACATACCCTATACATAAATCAATATACATGTGAAAAGTTCATCATGCAGTGCATCTCCATCTATACAGCTTTCTATCCTTGGCTTTAGTTTGGACAGACTGAGAGTCAGCCTTGCTAACAGCCCTTGATTGCAGCAACTAGTGTGTAATAATAGTGGCAGCGGGCCCATTATATTGTTAAGTGGCAATGCTACTTACCAGAAGACAATAGCAGAAGCAGTGCCAGGTTAATCAGCAGAAGAAAAAAATACAGAAGAGATGCCAATAAATACAGCAAGTGCCAGGAGTGACCGTTTAGACATTTCTAACAATTGTGTGCAATTTATCTACCATAATTGTAATTTTCTTCTCAGTGAACATGGCTTACCATATTACCATGGTAATCCCCAATTACTGGCACAAGCTGCACTTTATGTGTGAGACACACGCACACACAAACACAAGGAGGTGAGGTGTGCTATTTTTTTCATGGTTGTGTGGAGAGGAGAGCCAATTAGTGAGCATCCAGATGCTGTTTAGCTAATCCCTGCTCTGGAGGAGAGCCTACACACACACACACACACACACACACACTCAAACTTGTATACTAATGTGAGCAATCAAGCTTCCAGAGAGCAGAAATCACACACATGCATGTAAACATTGTCTCAAGAAGGCATAGAATGCACACAAAATCTGCACATATCCATATAAACAAATTGACATTGCACGTGTAGCAGTGCATGGCTTCCCCATTTAATTACAGCTGCCTTGCTCAAGTTTTAAATGTTTCTTATGGAGTTTTTTGACCTCTAGTTTTGTTTATCTCAGGCATGCACATGAGGACGCACATACATGCGCCAATGCGGATGACGCGACACATGATCCTACCAATGGTGTCAAACTATTCCACTGATCAACAGATAGCAGTAACACACCAAGATATGCTGCAATGCGCCAGTAAAGGCAGGGATGAAGAAGACTGTGAGCTAGTAAACATGGATGTTAACAATACAGGATTTAAAATACTCTACACGTTTTATGTGGAAGGATATGCACTTGACAAGTTTGTCAGACCCAAGGGCGAAATCTTCATTCAGAAGGGGGACCAACAAGGTTGGGGGGTAGGTAGAATCCTAAGAAACACACATTAAAATAAAGCACTAATGGGTAATGGTCAATGTTGCTGATCTGGGAAATGAGAATTAAATTGCACACAGAACTGACACACAGTCGGTATATGAGCACGTTTTGTAAAAACGACAAACCACTAAGTATTTCCCTGTATTTTCAGTATTAACTCTTGAACCAGCAGCTACACGTTGGATGTTCAGTAAAACACAGAACACAGAGCGATAAGGGCCGTGCGCCACAGACAATGTGCACAGAGTTGCCACCTACGAGCATGTGTGACCAACAACACAATGATTACCTGGTCTGTCAATAGCGACACAGTTCAGTGACAAATCAACTACTGCACCACTTTTCAAAAGACAACTAAGAGTGAAACTCGGATCATCCTCCAGCCTGTTACCAATTACACTGAAAAACACCCGACCACGTGTTTCACAAGAGCAATAACACACTGGTTTATATTAAACATGCATCAGTGATGCTGCAATTTAAACAGACTGTGTCTTTAAACAGACCTGTGAGTGATCAACTGTGCATGGCGAACAGAACAGCCAAAAACCACACACACAGCGGTTGTGTTCACTGTTGCTGTTTGATATATACACCAACATGAAGCAGGAAGAGTTCAGTGACAATCCAGTGTGTTTTGGAGTCAGTTTAACACTAAAAATTGAGGGGAGAACATTAGCTTTCATTTAGCTTTTGGAGGCATTTGATGACTGGTCCTTACAAATATTGAGGGGGGACGTGAACCCCCCCGTCCAGTAATTACACGCTTGGTTAGATCTCAGTGCGTTTTGGTGAGTCACACTTAATGTAAATATAACTTTCGTTTTGTTTAGACTCCACAGGGAACCTTTAATTGGCCCGTTCACAATCCCTTAAAGGGAAAGTTCACCGCCTGTCATGTGGCTGCCCACTCAGTGTTGATGGTACATTGAGTCATTTGAAGAAATACATCCCTCCCTATAGTGGCCGAGAAAGCTGTTTTCTCTTGCTGCAAAACTGCTTGTTCTTCCGGCACCACTGCCATCATAGTAGACGTAGATGGAGGCACGGAAGAACTACAGGCTATTTCAGCTTGGATTTCTAGTCTCAGCATGTGGGGAGTCAGGGGGCGTGCTGCCACTCAAAAACAAAACTTGTTCTCTTAGCTTGTAAACTAGCTACGTTTCCAACAGCGAAAATGGCATCCCAAAATATGAGTGCAGAGGACATATCACTCACTGAGGAATGTATTGCTTCAATTAACGACATTTACCATCAACACTGAGTGGACAGCCACATGACAGGCGATGAATTTTCCCTTTAACAAGTTTCCATTCTTCCCGATCCCCCAACTTCAGGCTAAATCTGAACACAACTGACTTATTGTTGCATCTGAATTCTTTTTGCAGCCAATAAATCCTCCAGAAAACAGCACGTGGCTTTAGGCTTCTTCTAGACATGATCTTGCAAGTGAATTTTCTCTGTTGCCATCACAGCGTCGTTATGTTTTACCGGCTTGTAAAACTAACCACTATTCTAAATCGTTCATTGCCTCTGCAATTCGACTACTAATTGCTCTGTAGGTATTCCACATTTATCGCCCTTGTATCATTATTGTTTGTTTGTATGTTACTGTGTGTAACAAGCTGCTCCAAACAAATTGCCCCTAGTGGGATTAAGATAAGATAAGATAAGATTAGATCATAAATAATAGATAAAGATAAACCTTTATTGATCCCCAGCGGTGAAATTCGGTTGTTGCAGCAACACAAGGACAGCAATATGTACAGATAAGTATAGAGGTAAAAGAATAAATAACAGAGGCATATAAAAACTACAATAAAAAAAAGAATACAAAATAGAAACTATACACAAGCATTTGAAAACAAAGATTACAAGATAAAATGACAGTGGTGTGATTAATAGCAGCAGCAACAACATGTCTGTGTAAACAGAAAACACCAGACTAATATATGATATGATTCAGCAATGGAACTTAGTTTGTCTGTATAAATATAGAGATGTAAAAAAAGTTGTATTGTATTATTTCCATAAAATGTGATCAACATTGGAAGTGTGTATTGACCAGTGAGGCACCCTGGTAATCACAGAGAGGGAAGCTTTGTATGAAAATGTGTCATGTCGCCGCAGAAAGATCAAGTGGAACAGATGTTATGCTAATGCAGACTGTTCAGTTAGCGTGATTGATGGGGCCCTGTCATTATAAAGAGAGGGCCTAGCCATTACAATTTCAAATGCTAAAAGCTCACTTCGGAATAAGCAGCATATGGGCAAAGTAGCCAGACTTTACCCAACTTTCTTTTTTTTAGACTAAAATCTTAGCTTTAAAAATTTCATTTAAACATCGTTAAACATTGTTAAACATAAACAAAATTCTAATTGGCATTTGCTGTTATAGCTGGTGGTCAAAATGTTCAAGTCAAATGTCCCCTGTAGTTGTGTAGTGCAGGGGTTCCCAAACTTTTTCAGCCCGAGACCCAAAAAAGAAATGTGGTTTCTCCCTGTGACTCAAACTTAAAAAAAATACATCATAAATTGCCATAACATCTACATTTATACACTACTGATAAAGAACACAACAAACCATGAATGCCTTGAATGAGACAGAGAGGATATTATCATTCAAAATCACCACTCTTGCTTGTCACCACCACATTAGGCACACACACACATACACACACACACACACACACACACAGAATTTCTTACATTTGTCCGGCATGGAAACTAACACACATACACACTAACAAGGTTAATACAAACATAACACACACATTACTGATTCTTCAACTGTCAAAACAATGTTGAATAAATGCACTTTGCTGCCTAATCCACATTATGGACAAGCCCGCGAGTCAATTGCGGTTAGCAATATAGCTAACACTCAACGTTACCTCAGTCAGAGAGCACGAACACATTCGGGGGGGGCTAAGTTTGGGAAAGACTGGTGTAGTGAGTCTAGACCATCATTGTACCACTCTGTCATTGAACTGTTGTAGCTCAGAGGCTGAAAGCAGGATTTATGCTGGAATTATGATACCTACATAGGTATAGGCATAGCTTTTTATTTATTATTCTGCATCTGATTTCTGCTGTTGTCTATGCCACTAAACTGATGTATCGTACATGATCAGGCCGTGCTTTGATTATGTTCCCCACAGTAACTGTGTTTACATTGTTTCATTCACTTTGTGATACAGAGTGACAATGGGAAAGTCCGCCTTGTTACATTACTGAATATGAGACTATTTTGTGCAGTCACCTGCCGCATTTACATTCTTTCATTTTTTCTATTGGGAGAAAAAACAAGCAGCCCAAGCTGACCAATCAG